>JAZAYU010000324.1:331919-424694 GCA_038501625.1 Corbicula japonica
TCTACACTGTTTGTTTTTATGTTTATAAGTTATTTCTAACCAAGTAGCATATGTGATTATTTAGACATTGCCCCCGTCCCTCAATTGTCTATGTAGGTTTTCCATTATCCACACAATAGAACTAATAACCTACAGGGAAATTAAACAGGATGGAGGATATTTTATCAAGAAGTTATGATTGACTAATCTCCCTCACAACATATTTTTATTCTCGTTATGGTAAAAAAACAATAGCTGAATGCCTACTGGCGTAATGGAAAACATACGAAGATGAATTTGATAATAACGAGTTCTGCAAATGAGCATCATGTTTGTTTCCGCGCCGGGTGACTTAAAACAGGAAATCGCTTTTTGTTCGGTTATTTAGTTATTCATATTCTATTTCCTATCGTAATATATATATTTACTGTGTGGGAAATATATACGTTGCTCGCACGCGGAGGCTATAATTGAATAATTTATTATCTTAGTGCAAAAAGGCAATAAGAACCATCGAGATAAGAATGAGTTATAGCGCTTACGTGAGAAAAATGGTAATAGAAAATTTAAAACTAAGCGAACAAGTGGCCCCATGCTTTAAATAATTGAATTATAATGTGTGTTTGGCTGTTTAATTTTCTAATTTGAGCAACGAATTGTATTTGTTTCAGCCAAATCGGTTAAAATTTACATTATTTTTTTCTATTTCATTCAAAGTATTTTACCAAAGAGGATGTTGTCATGGGATTTTGATTTCCTAATGATATCCAAAACGCAACCAAATGCAATCATTTTTGATGTTAAATTGCGTTAAAACGCAAAGGTATTGTTTGCGCTCTTTGATTTTTTGATTAGCAATTATAATTATTGTTCTTTCCAGATAGGACTACACCAAATTAAATGCTTCTAAGATGTTTGGATTGAATGCAATATTTCTAAGTATGGCTTTTAATCACGTTAATTTTGTAAACTAGATTTGACATGAATTAAGCATTTTTGTTTTAAAAAGAGTAATTTATAAGTTTATGGTCAACATCGCACGTCTTTTACCAACACAAGTAGATTTGTTTCTCAAAACAAATGAAAATAAATACCCAAACATAAAAAATACCTTTCCGAAAGAAAGGTATGTTCTTATATACTTTTATTTAACCAACATTAAATATGCATAATTCTGGTAGTATGATTTTCACATTAAGTGAAAAAAGAGATTCGAGAATGGAAATACATCGAAATTATAAAAAAGTAAAATATGTTTATCAGGAATCGCAATACTCACAAAACACAGCTTCTCCACGAAGCGAAAAGGAAGAAAGTAGAGATCGTATGAGTAAGGGTGATGACATGTATTTAGCGTTAGTAGACGAAGTCCTATTGATTGTGGTATTCAATTATACGTTCCTTTGTTAATAAGTTTCGTAATACCTTTGATGTACCAGAAATGCGAACGGTCTTAATCATCTTGACAGCTTGTCGTGGAGATCAAGCGGGAAGAGAACAATAAATTCTCCTTATGTATAGAGTTTCGTCGGTTTGACGCTTTATTTGGCACGCTCAAAGTATGTGGTGCTAGTTCAAGAAATAAATATTTTTTATATAATTAAGATGTTTTGACCATATTTTTGTTATGTATTGAAATTGATGAAACTATACTCTGAAAGCAACTTAACACAACAAAAATGAAATATTGCAGACCCGGCTTGATTAAGCCTAATGGAAATGCAAATTACTGTCCACGCTGTCAAGTGCTGAATAAAGTGTATCTCATAAGTTAACAATTACTACATGTACCTGTGCCACTGAAAGGTTGTTAAATTACTGTACTAAACCATTATTCCAATCTCGTGTTTGTCAGGTTTTATTTGTTTTTGTTAACTTGACTTATTGTTTAATTTAAAACCTCAGACAAAAAAACCTTTTCTAATCTCAGGCAGCTGTCCTCAAGTTATTGCAATGTAATCAAACGTCTAAAATTAGCAATGGTATTGCATATTTCGGAGGAAAAATCTAATTATGTATATAGTCTTGTGCGATGAACTCAGTTATCGCAGAGAGATAGTATACAGTGTAGAACCTAATTAAAACCCACATTCGAAACTTACTATTTCATTACGTTTGTCCCATGAGAGTAAATTTTAATAATAATAAAAAAAACCGGTACAACTCAAAGTTTGAAATATTTTTAATGAATTCTTAAAGAACAGTTTTAAGGAAAACAGGAACCCTTGGTCACCATAACCTACTTAAATATACATACTGAAGAAGTTACCTTTTTTTATACAACTTACCTGTACTTATATGAAAAACGCAATGGGCTGCTGCAAGTCAAATTTGAATGCAAATTTTCACTACCCCCAAACTATAAGATGTAAGACGTACTTTATGAAATCTGCAGTTCCAAACGTTAAATGTTTTACATATATGATCACATTTTCTCCAGCATTAAATTTGTTATTATTAAGAGATTGCCCAAGTCAGCCAATTTTCCATGTACGTTTTCCACTAGCCACTATCCAGATAATAGAACTAATTACATACACGGAAATTAAACAGGACGAAGACTTAGTGTATTTTATCCAGTAGCTATGATTGACTACTCTCCCTCACATTCTTTTGTGTTAAAAATAGCTGAAAGCTTATTGGCGTAATGGGAAAATATGGATGATGAATTTATTAAAAGAGAGTTTTGCGAATTATCACCCAGTTTGTTACCGCTCCGGGTGACTTAAGCCAGGAAATCGCTATTTGTTAGGTTATTCATATTTCTTTTTCCTTTTGCAATATATGTTTTACCATGTGGGAAATGTATGAACGATGCACGCAAGCAGCGGTTATAATTGAATTATTTGTAACCTTAGTGCATACACGGTACCACTGTGATAAGAAGGAGTTCAACAAGCAGTTATAAAAGCAAACCGTGCTTTGACTGTGATTTGTAAAATTTAGTATACAGTAGTTTGTTTTTGGCTGTGTTATTTGCTTTTATAAGCAAGGAGTCTTTATTCTCTTCAACCAAATAAGTTGGTCGTTTATCTTTTGTATTTTATTTCAACGTATTCTGATTGTTTTACCTAAGGGTACGCTATCATGTGATTAAGAACAAATTATTGTTCTTGATCTTAGCCGACGAAAACAAATGCAGCAGTTTAAGAATTTCATTTGTGTGAAATCCCTAAGGTATTATTTGCGCTCGTTTAGTCTGATTTGGAATAATCAAGTAAGGAGATGAATGCTTTTAAATTTGTTGATTTAAATTGCATACTTACTTATATTGATCGTCTTGTCTGTTAAGGCGATTGAATGCAAACCAGTCTTTCTTAAGTTTAAAAAGGAATTCTTAAGGTTCCGCTTTACGACTCCTTGCACGTTCATCGATAAAAAGAAAGTTTTTAAAATTTCAATAACGGCATTTTAACGTATACATGAACTGGAAAGTGAAGTTCTTGGAACGGAACTGTCTGTTGGAAGTCAAAATTTATTAAAACTTTAAGACTTTTCTTGCCCCAACACATTCGCGGATTCATCTGTTTAATGCCAACATTTTCTCAAGCATGTTTTATTCATAGACATTGCCCTAGTCCCTCCAATTATTCATGTAGGTTTTCCAATATTCAGACTATACAAATAACCACAATCACTGAAATGGAGTGTATTTTATCCAGAAATTATGATTGACCAATCTCCACCACAATCTATTTTTTTATTATTCTTGTTATGGTGAATAAAACTAACAAGCTTAATCACGTAATGGAAAAAATAAAGAAGATTAATTTGATAAAAGCGAGTTTTGCAAATGATCATCTTGTTTTATTTCGCTCAAGGTGACTTTAAACAGGAAATCGCTTTTTGTTAAGTTATTTAGTTATTTATATTCTATTTTGCTTTCGCAATGTATGTTTTATCATGTGGGAAGTATATCAACAGTTATTTCAACGGTTATTATACCAATTGTACAATTGAGATAAGAAGGAGTTTTTTCGTGTTTCTTTGCACTAAGGCGAAGAAAAATTGTATCGAAAACTTAAAATAAATAAAGCAAAAAAAATGGATGATTAATTTGAAAAAAGCGTGTTCTTCAAACAATCATCCTGTTTGTTTCCACATTGGGCGACTAAAGCCATGAAATCGCTTTTTGATAAGTTGTTTAGTTATTCATATTCTATTTCCTTTTAAAAGGTATGTTTCACTATGTGGAAAATATACAAACATGCACCCAAGCGGTGATTATAATTGAATAATTTGTCACTATAGTGCAAAGTATGTTAAATGACCATGGAAATAATACCATTTTTTGCACCAAGGTAACAAAGAGTGGTACATGTATATAAAAATAAAATAAAAGCAAACAGTGGTTTGATTGCGATTTATAAAATTTAATATTATTGCATTTGGCTGTATCTTTTGCCTTTATGAGCATGGAAATGTTTGTCAATTCAACCCAATCAGTTAAACGTTTAATAATAATTTCATTAAATTTTTATGTGTTCTCATTGTTTTACACCAGGGAAAGCTATCATGTGATTTAGATTTGTTCTTGGTCTTTGGATTCAAACAATTACAACAATTTTCGAATTTCATTTGAGTGTAATCCGTTAGGTATTATTTGCGCTCTTTTAGTCTTGTTTGAAAGCATGAATCTATTTCTCTCAAGTTAGAAGTTAAAGGTTTTTTACTTCTTGATTTGAATTAAATCTGATTCATTAATATGTGGAAAGGCTGTCGAGACAATGTAATGCGACAGAGAGGGAGAGAGAGAGAGAGGGGGAGGGAGGGAGGGAGGGAGGGAGAGAGAAAGAGAGAGAGAGAGAGAGAGAGAGAGAGAGAGAAAGAGAGAGACGGATGACAGACAGACGGGGATCTGTAATATCGCAAATATGTTATTTAAGGACTGAATCATTAATGGTTGGTTTTTTAATGGTTGGTTTTCTTTTGGGTATAGAAATAGTTGTTGGATTGTTTAAAGTGTGTTCAGCCGTGAAGCCCGAATGGCTTTGCGCTTAATTTTAACAATCAAACTGTTTTCATTGCCACAATCAAATATTGATTCAATCCTTATAATTATGTACATCCATTGTTTATCGCTCTTTCTTATGGCGGTTGAATCAGCCACGTTGACGACAAAGTGAATGAAGGCACGCTTGTTTGCAGCTAATGGTGGCAAAAAGACCGTGTTCGTCGACGTCTTACGTATATATTGTGTACAGTCGAATACATTGTGAGCGGCTTTTATTGTATAAAAGCCTCTTTAAAACGTCACACTGCGTACCTTAAGGAATTATGATTCGTAAGATGGATTCGACTTATTCGTATTATGATTCGTAAGATGGATACGACTTATGCGTATTATGATTCGTAAGATGGATACGACTTATTCGTATTATGATTCGTAAGATGGTACGACTTGTGCGTATTATGATTCTTAAGATGGATACGACTTGTGCGTATTATGATTCGTAAGATGGATACGGCTTATGCGTATCATGATTCGTAAGATGGATACGACTTATGCGTATTGTGATTCGTAAGATGGATACGACTTATGCGTATTGTGATTCGTTAGATGGAAACGACTTATGCGTATTATGATTCGTAAGACGGATACGACTTATGCGTATTATGATTCGTAAGATGGATACGACTTATCTGTATTATGATTCGTAAGATGGATACGACTTATGCGTAGAAGAAGAAGTTCAAGTGTAAATATTTGTTATTGAATGCCAATTGTACAAATGGAAATCTTCTCAGTTGACTGTTTAATTGATGTCGTGCTAACATGTCCATGAAGATCTGATTTGAAATGACTCTCCGAAAGGATTCGGCTAGTCGAAATCCTTTGGGTATTAAATCGTGATATTCACCAATTAGTTGCCATGGAGTTAAAACGCAGTGCTTTGAATTGAACATTTAGATTGAACAACTAGAGTTGGCAATATAGAAATCGTTATTTGTAGTAAGTCATGGAGGTTTTATTTGTATGCATTAATATTTATGTTAGCTTTATTGTTTGACACATGCATTTATTCCTATCGACTTGCTTTCGTAATCGTTTTCTTTGTTTTTGTGATATACCGTTTTAATTTTACTCCTTATGTATAAGTCATATTTAAATTGGGGGTGGATCGTGATTAATTTAAAAGACCAACTTTGTACCAACTCTTATATTAAACTCATATGTTCATGTTTACCAATAGAGTCTCCATGTAAACTTGTTGACGAAATTCCCTTTCTCACTGTTCCGCCCATGCATTCAATAAGTGATCTCTCATTTTTATGATACATGCTTATGTCGTATTGCGTTTAAGTAAATGAAAATCATTTTGGTTGCTGCTTCAGAAACCAAGTCCGTGAAGTAACGATATACGGAGATGTATTTTGCAAAGTTTATGTAAATAGAAGTTGGGAGAATTTTTAGATATCGCTATTTTTCTTAACTGTTCTAACGTGTCTTACCATCTGCAAATTGAAGGTACATTAATAACATACATTTGTGCAAAGTTTCATTTATTGCCATTTTGCCATTATTGAGATTTTGATAATTTTCTTTTTATCGATGAACAGGATTGGGAGGAGTGTGGTAAGAACTTAATGTTAGACTTGCTTTTAGCCTGCCATTCTGGGCCGCATATATACTCGGCAAAAATAAAAACTATCCACTTTCCTTCCTATAATTTTAAAAATAAGAAAACGACAAATCAAAATTCCTTCTCTGAACATATTTTCATTTCTGTTGTCATTGAAATGAAATAAAATGTTCTTGAAAATCTGCAATTACAAATAAGATGCCTTTTCTTTTGCTATAATATGGGGTTTAAAAATAAGTCAGTGATTCCAAGGACATGATCAAATATATGAGAATGAAATATATTTCTCCAGTTCTTGTGGTCAATTAAATCACCAAACATTCATAAATTAAATTGTCCCGGTTAGCTCAGTTGATTGCGTCGCGGGAATTGCAGGGCTAGGCGCTTTCGCCGTGACGGTGCGGGTTCGCTCCCAGCTAGAGGCACTATCATATAATCCTCGATAAACAACGCTATAAATTCCAACCATTTGCAATTACCTCCTTTTAAATTAAATGTGTAGCATTTTTAAAATCATTTATCAATTATTATTCAATAAGCAGATGCTCAGGTCTTAGTGTGGAAGATTATGTTAACGGGCAATTAAACTGAAAAATAATCGTGATTAAGCAATAAAAACACGATTCAAAGCGTTCCTGAAAAAAATGAAACTATCTTAATGGGAATATACGCATTAAACATGTTAAAAACGGATACTTTTTTTGTTCAGTATACAATTTAAAACTCTGACAAGCCCGTGCCTAAACGCATGAACATGCTCATTCAAACCGATCATGCAATATTTTCATATTCGGTCTTCGTTTTCATCTGTATTTATCAGTCATGCATATTTATTTTATTTTATACGACATTAAATATTTAAAGGAAAGAACAAAAAGAGAAACATTATTTTCGATCAAGACAATTGAAAAAATCTTCTACAAAATGTATTAAGTGCACGTGATGGTGTATCATTTAGCTGAGAGCTGAACATTGTTTAATCGACGAGAAACAAAGAAACTGTATAATGATAAAAGCCTGTGTTCCGCTGATCGTTATGTCTTTCGCTTCTGTAAACTAAAACACCTTTTTCAAGATGCATACCAGATGATTACTCTCAAGTGGCTGCAAGCATTTCAGTGTATAAATGATATTATGTCAGCCGTATGATATTTTCTGGTAAATTTACGTAAATTTATCTCGCGTAGTTGTACTAATTATATTGCTATTTGTTAAGGAAAATGGCAAAACCCAGCAACCTGTGCGTTGGTTTCAAATTGTAATAACACAAATTATTATTGAGAACTTGTTTCTGAGACTGAAAAAAGACTTTTTACCATAAATACTAAGCATTTCCATTACAGACCATGAACATGCTCAATCAAACCGAGCCTGCAATATATTCGAATTTTGTCGTGTTTGGTGGCTTTCAAAGTTCCCTTTTCATCTATTGCATGTATCCAGAAGAATTCAATTTACTATTTTCTAATTTAAGTATATTTCCGAGGAAAGTAAGATAACCTGTAGAATATTAATCTCATTTTAACGGAAGCATCCGTAATAATCTTTTTATTTAGCTTAAAATCTATAACTACACAATTTAGATTCTTAAACAAGGATCTCCATAATGAAATAACCGCTAAAGAATGGGAATTTATAAATTCTTTAATATAAACCGGGCCGTGAAATGATGCGCGTAAGTTTTAGCTAGTCAAGTAGGTACTTGACTAATCGCGTTTTACCGTAATTATCCTAAATATTAGTACACCCTTATTTTCTAGAAATTATATATCCTGTTTAGCTAAAGCAAACTGTGCATTTTTAATGAAATATATTATTTAGTTGATAAATATATCGTTGTTTATTAACCGTTTTACTGCGTATATGATAGCATTAGGGCATGTCTCGACCTTTTTTCGGAAACCCGATGCCAATCTTTAAAAACGACATCATTGTGTATTATGCGGCAAAAGTAGTCAAATGTCTAATACACTGAACCATTAGTTATGAGAAAATAATAGAATTGTAAGTTCTTTCCACATAAAGTAACAGCTAAAAGATTCATTATCACCGATGACGTATCATCAGTCTAAATGCATTTGGACGCGTAATAAAACATGCACTTGTCAATTCTTGAATTCTCCACATAAAACTGAGCAGACCATAATAATATGCTCTTACCGTAATTACCCTAAATATTAGGACACCCTTATTTTTCTAGAAATTATATATTCTGTGTCATTTTATATACGTTCTATGACAATATGGTATCATGTTTTAAACATTACTGGCATATGCATACCAATCGAAGGTACCAAAAATATTGAGACACGTTTTAAGACGTGATTACGGTAAATGTTAAACATTTTTAAGAAGACAACTGATCAAACGGCGTGCTCCAAATTCAGGAATAATTCTTAATTCCTTTCGTTCGGGAACAGGCAATACTTCAAGAAGGCCTACAAATATGTTAACTGTATTATAGTACAATGCGGTAAAGTGATTCTTGTTAATGTCTTAGTTTCATCGAAATAGACGAATAGGGACTTTTGAAAGCCACCGAACGCGACTAATATGGAAATTTTACAGGCTCGGTTTGATCGAGTCTGTTCATGGGCATCAAAGAAAATGCATATTACTGCATATTACTGCACATGCCGGCTAGCCAGGGTTGTCGCAACTTAACATTACATCAATTAACAGTAAAATTAGGAATTACGAATATCTATCGATAGCTGTATATAATTTTCATTTCGTCAGATCCGTTTGAAGATTGATATACGGAATAAATGTAGTTATTTTAATTACAAAGAGTTAGCAAAAAAGTGTGTCTTTACTATTAGAATAACACTTTAGAAAAGCAACCAGTTTTTACCAGCATAAGACTTTATTTTTAGCTAACTTAATCTATACTGAATAATTTATCGTTACTATCAGCTATTTTCTCGCACCGTGGCTATTTATTTCTACGTTTTCTGATACATCAGATATAAGCATGGCTCAAACCAATGCGATCTCATTTCAAAAGCTATTACTCTTGCACAACACAATTTTGCAATCTAAACGAATATATTAAATTTTCCGTTTATAACATATGTTGCCACTTTGGTATTTCCGCGCTTGACAAAACCCATTTATGAAAAAGTGTTAGAAAATTACAAAAAGATGACAATGAGTGATGTATCTCAAACATAACATAAGACCCGAATTTAAATGATTTCACAATCTTCACAGTATTCATTATTTTGACTTCTTAATCGTGTTCTTGTAAAAGAGAATAAAATAATTCATTAATCACGAATCCAATTTAAGTTTTGGTACCACATTAATATCTGTATGTTGTGAACCCATGCGTTGCTTTCAAAGTTCCCTTTTCATCTACTTTAATGTGGCTTTTCCTGATATATTTCTCTTCTATATTTAGCTTCGTTTTAAAATACCATTTTGGCACGTTACTTTGATCAGTAATCCTAAAATGTACTTAATTAGCGTGAAGTTATTCAGTTTCGTGTAGATGAAAACGGCATTTAACAAAGTATTGTCTAAGTCAATTTGTCAAATGTATCGGAAACCACGAACACAGATTATTTATCGAGGAAACAATAGACGAGGCTCAAATTTATTGCCTCTACAAACACTTCGTTGTGTCATTGCTATGATATTACATTTCAAAAGTATTGTGTTTATTTTGCTTTATACCAGAAGCAAAAGTTAGAGTATTAAATGTACAACTGAAAAATGTAATGTTGCATTTCTATTTTGTGCAGTCTAGACATATTTTCCTAAGGTTTCATCTTAAATCAGATATAACATAGCTTCTCCAAAGAGTTTTGGAACAGTATAAGATTGGGTGTCTATTATAGGAGACAGGAACTAGCATATTAAGCTAAATGCATTTTCTCTTCATTAGGAAAATGTTGTTTCTTTAGCTCCTGCAAACTGAGAAATTTCATTTAAATTTATCAAAATATACAGTATCGTCCAACCGCAGTAATTTAGATTCGTCCCAAACGACAAGAATTGACTAATTTGCAGAATCTTGCCATATGGCTGGTTCTGTTGAAGTTGTATGCCAATGGGATTTCACAAATTTTTTGTCTTTGTGTTTTGCACAGCGTTTAATTACAACATGAGTTAATTAATCAGTAACATTAATTACAAATAATAATAAATATGCTTGCCTGTTCATATATGTTTGTAAGAAGTATCAAAAAAGTGTCTGATAATTATGCGAAAAGGATATGAAATTTGAACATAATTAATAAAAAACATACAGTAACTGTCCCTCTTTGTCGAAATGTCATAAATGTTAAACGAATTATAACGAGAAAAGCTTTAAAACTGTGCAATATACAGTACCCTCCAATTCCATGTAAGACCATCGTGAAATTAGACCCCCTTGATAATAAGAACAGTCTGAGTGTTACAATCTCTTATTTTACACTTTTGCACCCTTCTCTAAAATAATGAGAACATACTATTAAAACTACTTTTTGCCAGTCCCAATGGTGGTCTTAAAAGCAACGTTTCACTGATGAAATACTTAATGACATCAATTTATGGCAGTCTGTTTCTATCGTTTATCTGATCTGTTTGCAACTTGTTTTACTGAAATTTGTATAAAATTTAAGAGATCGAAACAAAAGTTAAATTATACCATAGCATCGTGCCACAATTTCTATGTGTATTCAGCATTCGTCTCATTATGACATTGCGTGGTTTGTTGTGAATAATTCCCGTATCAGCTTGTAATGCAAACAAAATTTAACCTTCATTCCAAAGGTTCGGGAATTTAACATAGTGCACTCTACAGCAATTTATTTAATGGACTGGAAGTCATGCAATGCGATTTCCTTTCAGAAGGATTGACAGGGACACCAATTCATTCCGATTCAATGGACTTTTTAGAGCAACCAACATATAGTGATTTACGAATGAAAAAGAAGATTTACAGAAAAAAGATATAAATGAAATAAGGGCCAGATTCAAGATTTCCATTAAAAGAGTTCGTATTGAGATGTCTTAGTGTGGTCACAAGATATTTTTCAGCTTTATGGTCAAATCCATATTACAATAAATCATTGTTGCCCAAGTAGTGTCCAAACAACCCACATAACCCTCTCTGGACATGTCCCTGGAAACAAGCGCTATGTTCAAGTGGCTGACAATAATAATTTACTTCAATTAAATTGTTACTTTATTTCGTACAATTGAGTATATACAGCTGTTCAATAGCAAATTTGATGCAGCGTTTTGTTTTCCTAATTAGACTACTGACATGTTTGCTCTGATGAAATATTCAGTTTATGCCAAGTTGTATTGTCGACATCAGAACTGATTTTTTTTGTATATCTATATATATAACATTCACCCAATGTTCTAATTGGTTACCTTTTGTTTTTAATTTTAATTAGAAAGTCATTGACTTAACTCTTTATTTGAGATTGCTATCAGTTGCCACGAACAGTCGTCAATTTTAGATAAAGTCTTGTGAGCATTGACTTTTAAACAGTTTGGGGAGAGTAATTCTAAATTTTGCTAAAATGCATTTCATGCAATTAAAGGTCATGCAACCAGAAAATCGCTCAAAATTGCTGTTGGTCCCTCGTTTGTAAGAAAAACATAAAATCTTATTAATCAGTAGCATTTTAGTTTAAATAAATCTCCTTCAAAGTACCAATTTAATGACCCCCCTTTAAATTAAAGACTTTTCTAATTTTGACCCTGTTTGGACGGCTATCATCATCCAGTCTTGCGAATGTGTCGGAGGCAAACTGTTTGGTTTGAAATTTTGTTGATAAATGCAGGTTTTTGGCGACTCCTCGTCAGATTCTGATAGCGCTTTTTAGGAGGTGATTTTTAGCAGAATGATAAAATGTGTAGGTGTGAATTTTTTTGCTGGAGTGGCAGGAGTGGAGTTGAATGAGGTTAAATAAAACAAAGAAAAACTATTTAAGTATTTTCAAAACAAAGTTAAGTAAATCAACAATCTTGTATGTCTCACTATATTGTAATGCAATATAACTGAGCAATATTAACATATAGTAATTGACATTAATTCATCTAATTTACGAAATAATTAACACAAAGTAATTTCTTGTTAATATCCTTATTCACAATATTAGATCATCCAAGTATCCTAACTTACCAGAAAAATATAGTTGTCACTGTGTACACTGTTCTAGTCAATGAAGTAATATCAACATAAAGTGATAAACACTAGACACACTTCATCCAATATATGAAATAATTAACACAACTTATAAAATGTCATTCTAATTCACAGTGTAAGTACACCATCCCAGCAGTATCCTAGCTTACAAGAATATACTTTAGTTGTCGCTACACTTAACAACTTTTCTAAATATACACCTTCATAATGGGGCATTTCTGGCCTGTGGCTTGAACATTGAGCTATTGCTCAAAAACTTTCATGTTCGAAAACATTCGTGTTCCGTGGTTTTCAAAGTTCCCTTTTCATCTATTTCAAAATGCAGAAAATTTAAACTGAACCTTTTAGTAAAACATAATTCAAAATGACAGACAACTGACTGCTTACAATTATTAAGAGTACTGGCACCCAGAGAATACAAATTCGAAACACCAGTCAATAATGCGTATGACCACCTTTATTTTATTGAGGTAATACAGTTTTGAAATTCTTTGCGAATCCTAGTCCATTTCGTACACGTCTTCCAAGTTCAGACCACACGCATATTTTTAATTGCTTGCAGGTGTGGAAGGACAGCTGGAACAAGGCCGAAGGTTAAAAAACTAAGATTGGAGACCAGTCTCAAATCTCAAGCATCTGATTGGCTGAAACCAATCGCCATTTCAGCCAATCAGATGCTTGAGATTTGAGTGGTTTCCATGCTCAGTTTTATAACCTTGGGCACTGTAATTGTTGCTGATTTATTTCAGAATTTATGTTCCCTGAATTAAAACTGCTATAGTCTTAAAAATGAACTTGCAGTATCGAAGTCGTTATCAAAAAAACAATGTATAATCAAGACTACTGTCATTAAATGTATAACATTCACAGTTTCGTTTTTTTCAAATATGAAAAATATCGGAAGAAAAATATTGTTTACTTACTAATAGAGAAGTTGTTAAGTGAATGTTAAATGTTTAATTCAATGAAGTAATATCAACATAATACAGTAAGAATAATTCATCTAAATTATAAAATAATTAACACAAAATTATAACATGTAACTCTAATTTACAATTTTAGTCCACCATCAAAGTATCCTAGCCAACAAGAGTTTAATCTAGATGTCTCAGTCACTGTGCTTAATGTTGTTTTTTTTCAATGAAAATACGTATATAGTCATGTTAATGCATCTGATAAAATAAAGAATTGAGTATAATAAAGGAAATCATTAACACATTTAAGAAACAAATGGAAGAAAGCAAAAGTAGAAATGATGTTATAAGCTCAGAAGGATGTGTCAATGTTCTAATGGAATTATATTTGAGCGCTTTTATTTTAATATTTTAGTTTTTAGATTGTTTAGAAAGATTTAAACATTCTATGCCTTTCTTATCACTTACAGATGATTTTAACATTCATTTTGACTATATTTCTTAATGTTTAATGCGAAATGCATAATAACGTAAGGGCGGGTACTCAATGATCTTACCGAGACAAAAGCTCCTGCAGTAAAATCAGCAAGAACTAGATGACATATATAAAAAAAACAAATCGAGCTTCTAGCTGGGGTAATGATAAAATCACAAACAAATGTGGTGATTAAGAGCGAGGTTTGTCGCTGGAAATTGTGTCCTCGAAAATCTAACGTCAATATGCTAAATATTGAGATATAGTGAAGGAGATGACGTTATAAGCAGACATCATTGGTTAATATGCATTTCGCATTAAACTTAAAGAAATAAAGTCAAAATGTATGATAAAATCATCCAACACAATTTCTTAATTTTCAAAACAGTATAAATGGCAAAATAGAGCTAGATCAAACTTTAGCAAAAATAAAAACTAATTTTACTGGACCAACGGATGATTTCTGTTTGTTATAATAAATGTTATTTTGAAATATCGCTACTGGTCTGTAATTAAAACTCAGAAAAATATGATTATTTGGATGAATGTAAATCATTAACAAATAAAACAAAACATAAAAAATAATTATTTTTCTTGCAGTCTTGCTAAAAAGACGAACGCATGTTCCTTAATTGTATATGCATACTACCAGATACCAGTTCTAAAATAAGGCGCCTCACGAGAAAACGTAACATTCGAACTGTTGACGTCAAATCGTGAAATGACGTCATCAGAAATATTTTCGAAGTCATCTTTTCCCGTGGGGTGCCTTAAATAATACAGTGTTTGTCACCACCGAAATTGTCAAAAGAGTATCATGAAAGACACCACAATATATCAAAAACCCCTCCTCTCCCTGCACGTTCACCAGTTTCATTTCTTCTGCGATCCCAGCAAACTGTGACATAACCAGATGGGTCCACCTTAACCACGGTCCCAGGCTGTAAAATATAACGCTGACAACTGACTGGGCCAACTTGATTTGCTAAGACGGCTTACGCCGGCGAACGCCGATTCCTAAACGGGCACCGGCTTATCACTTTGTTTGTTCTGAGATTAAGCCGGGATCACTAACCGGCGCACGCCGAAAACGCCGGTTACGTTTGAGCGGCGAGCGTGTAACAACCACAGCCGTAGTTATTGACGCCATTTAATTTTAGCCGGAACGCTTGGTTCATATTTTACACCGATGCGAGCCGATTGGTGACCGGTTAACTCCGGTTCGTAAGCCGTCTTGGCAAATCAAGTTGGCCCCTGTAAACAACTACATGGTCATGGTTTGTTTTTGAAGATATTTGTGTTGTAATATGTCAAGCTACATGTATTGGGCTATAAAATCGTCATACATACTACAAAAAAAATCCAAATTATATTGATTGGTGTTATGAAGATCATATGTCTAAAATATGTTATAATTTAATTTAATTAATTATTTTATAAATAAATAAATTACATCTTGTTATTTATCGCATCTTATAGGTTTATTGCAAAATACCTGACTACACGATACAGATGTTATTGATTCTCCCTTAATATGTTGCATGGCTAAACATTAAGTTTATGACATATGTGTGCATATGCATTTAACCGTTAACATGTTGTGTAAATTTTAATTGTATAAAATATCAAAATATGTTTGCTTTCCGTGGAACCTATATGCAACATATGAGTTTCTAGGCACTTAAAGAAGTTGATGCGTATATTTCATTTTCATTAAATGTAAATAAATGTCTTTATCTTTTCTTGAAAATAATAGTAAAGAAAGAAATATTATAAAGCATTTGTTGAAATTATAATATTTAATTTGGATGCACTAAATTACGAGTTATCTAACCAATTTTAACATTTTTGTAATAAGCAACTGTAATTTAAAGTTGCGACACTCGAAAAACACAGCCTCCTCATGCAGCCAAAAGGTAGCGAGGAGAAAAGCACATGGGCTTACATGTATAAATCTGATAAATTCAATATATCACCTTTAACAATTAACAGATAGAGAACCTGATGGTGTAAATCAACCGATTTATCATTAATAATACTTGGAAGTCCAATGTAATCTATCTTGTTTTTTACAAATTGTTGTTGATGATCAGATGTGGGGTCTGAGAACATGCCGAATTTAACACTAAGTTAGACTTGCAACTTTGTAAAACGGATGAGTTATAAATAAAATTTTATCAGCTTCCTCATCTAATTTCTGTAGATGTGGTCTAGAAAAAGATTTAACTAAAGTCAACTAGATCCAGATTGTAAAAAATATGGAATAACGAACATGCGGTTTTGTTGCTTTTAAGATACCATAAGTAACAATCCCGTGATATTGCCTAATACCTAAGAAGCCAAAACATAGAGCGAAAAAAGAACACGAGTTTATAAGAGAATCAATTGCGAATAACACACCACAAACAATTAACTATAAATAGAACAATTATGGTGACCACCTTTAAACGGGCAGTTGAAAAATATATTTGATACCTGAGGTTTAAACCAGGTTCTTGGATGCACCAACCTCACCCCTCCCGTAATAAACAAACAAGCACAAGCTTTCTTGGTGAAACAAAAACTACAACCTCACACTGGCCCCAATAATTGCTATATTGCAGTAGCCTAGAATATGTAAAGTTTAATTATCTGTTAAGCACAATTGCAATCAAAACATGATAAGTATAATCAATGTATATGTATTATACTTACGCCGCGGAACTAAATAAGAAACAGAGGAAATAAATTATTAATTATTACACAAAAGTCTAGTAGGACAAACATACATTGCTTGGTAAAGTAAAGCAATCTACGTTTTATTTAATGTTTCATTAACAATGAAACGCAAACTACACTTGTCAAAAGTTCCAAGTGAATCCCTTAAAATTTAAAATAAAATTATCCTAATTAATAGACAGATATTTTGTTAACTATGACCACAATAACTATTTGAAAACCGTTGCGTAGGTTTTCCGTATTACGTAATCCACGTCATCATACGCAATTAATGCGTAATTCCCGTGCGCCAATCGTATTTGACTTTGATATTATTTTCTGTATTGATGGCCTTGCTTACGTTGCACGTTGATGTAATGCTTTTACGTCATAAAAATTTACCCAAAAAAGTAAACACGAAAATAATGGCAATACATTTTTTGATGAGTACCCACTTATCATCGCTTATCAATTATCTAAAACGATAATTATAAGAAATCAATTTAACTTGTATGATTCAATCCAATAGTAAGGAAAATCACATTTTATTTTAGAAAGTTTAGAACTTAGAACTTTTGAGTAGTGTTTATACGACCTACTTTAAGAAAGCTATAATTCATTTTTTAACTGAAGTGGTCAATATTATATAGCATTGTGTCAATAATACACATGTGTATTCCTATGACTTATTTTATTTCTAATTATAATAAGTTATGTCCTTAATAAAGCATAGTGACAATTGTTCAGCAGTATCTATTTTTTAATTCTAATTAGATCGTCATATTGCTTACATATACGCGTAATAAACGTATTTACTATTCTGTCGAAGTATTTCTAAGTTATAGTTAGACAGCCACAATGCTTACAGATAAGGGGCAGGACACATAAGAACATGAATACATGTAACGTTGAAATATTCATTAAGTTAATATAACTAGATTGTCACATTGCTTGCAGATGACGGCAAAACAAATAACTGCATAAATCACATTGACGTGTAGATTAATTATAACTAAATCGCCACATTGCTTACAGAGGCAAAACACATATCTGCATAAAACATGTTGACGTATATATTAATTATAATTAGACAGCCACATTGCTTACAGATAGAAGCAAGACACATAACTGCATAAATCACGTTGACGTGTTGATTTATTATAACTAGATCGTCACCTTGCTTGCAGATAGGGGCAAACACATGTCTGCATAAATCACGACGACATAAAGCTAAATTTAATTAATAGGACGCCAAATTGCCACGGTGAGACACTTTGCACATTATGTTTCTTCACAATATGTTATTCGAATAACTTATGCAATAAAACATCTGAAACCTAAAGACTGAATCTAAATAATAATTTAGTGCATAAATAACCATTCCCAGATCCATGTAAATGTGTTACTTACATTTCACACCAAGTTTTATTAGATGAACGAAACCCTTTTTTCTTGCAATTGCATGTAATAAGCGTTTTCATTAGCAAATTAAGCATTAACAAATTCAATGTAAATATACATCTCGTTTTAACCTATATTGATTATAAATACCCGACCAAAATTCTTATTGATCACTGGTTGTCTATATTTTCGTAAGACATACATTGACAGCTGCCAACAACAGTTTTTGTAATTGACATTGGAAATGTTTGGCGAGAGCTATTCTAAAATTTGCTGAATGTATTCATGCAATAAATGGTCATGGAACCAAAATCTTGTTGTTTATTGCTTGTTTCTTTTTAACTGGACCCCTCATTAGTAAGAAAAAACAATTATAATATTGTATGAATCAGCAGCATCTTTCTTGAAATAAATCCTGTTCAAAGTAGATAATTACCCCCTCTTCTGTTGAAGTCTATACTAATTTTGACCCTACGGTTTGGTATTCGATTCATTTTAGCTTACAATCATAGACATTTATAATTATTTCCAAAACAAAAGAGTTCCTTCACAATCTCTATTGGCAAAGAGCAGACACGAAACTAGCATACATTGTAAACATAGACAATTGATGACCAATTAAAATTTTGGGCGAGTGTATATTTCTCCCGCTTCCATGTTGTGTTTCGTCTCCTTTTTGTAGAATGCATTTGCATCTGAAATTTGCTTAATGTTTCAATTAAATGATAATAAAACGATTCACTTACCTCATACTGTAAATACAAAAAATCAATTTGGATTAAATATATTTTTAAAGAAGGCCACGATAAGTCTACTTGGAAACAATAACGAAAACAGAAAAGAAATTAATTTACTTTGAAATAATAGTCTTCAACATATCAACAAAACCTAAAGTTTATGATCACAGTCGGAAGGCGATGTAAGGGTTGTGTTTGAAGACACGACACCGCAAAGCTGTGGATTGAATGTCTTACTAGTAAATCAAATTCCTTTCGAGCGAATATACAAACTTAGTCTAATGAATACGATGATAACCGTCTGCAAATATTCTAATTCCTTTTACTTCATTTTTTTAAACACTGAACTACTAGATTTACTTCATAAACATTGACGAAATGAGTTTTGATGTGTTAAATTTAAAGTCATGCAAAATTAAAAAACAAAAACAAAACAGGAAACTATAAGTTAAATTTAGTATATAAATAATTTCCTCGTTCACAAAGACAAAATCAGCATAAGTATGTGATTAATTTCATAGTCAATTATGTTAATTGATCGGTCGGCTATCATTATTAATATTTTTCTTCGTCAACAGTACCGTTAATCCACAGGCAATATTTTCTAGATTCGGACCTTTTTCTTTTTAATGCAATCAATATAAATATATTGTTTATGTAATATTAAAAAGAAATGAAGAAAAAAACTGACTAGTATAAAACGACTGTAGTTTATGATAATTTTTTGTTGATTTGCACATTCCACTATTTTATGTTACTACTTCCTAACGATTGACTGGTTAGACAAAACAGTTTGGCCGTTCGCTTGATCCCATGCGTCAGCCGTTTCTACATATGTACTCTGAATTTTACTGAGGATATTTTGTTGTAAGTCATCCAAAATAATTATTAACATATTTAGCAGCATAATTTACACACGGATATTTTGGTAACATGATGATGTCACATGTGTTCGCATGTTATGTCTAAAGTGAGTAGGCAGGGTATTTAATTGGGTTTTGTAACCTATTTCGTTTATATTTTTCTCTCCTCCTTTAGTTTGCTTTCTTCTTTGTGTTTCTAAGTCTCATTTTTAAGTAGTATGCATTTAATTAAAATTCGTCTTGTTTATTCATAAGTGAATATAAGTTGGTGTACTTACCCCATTCTGAAAATAAAATAAAAAGAAATATATTAAAATAACTTCGAAAGAAGGTCTTGTTTAGTACATGTACGTATAAAGTCAAGTAACTAATGACGAAAACAAACTATTTAATTAAACTAACTGACATTAATTGATTATTTTCTGTCCGTCTTCAAACCATGTGTAACGCTTGTACTTTTTGGCGTATGTCGGTTTCTTCATATTTCTTATTTTAAAATTCCAGAACTAAATGATCGAACCCTGTCCAAGGGCATATTTTGCGGAAAATTGCCTTCAAATAGTGATTTTACATCATTACATCATAATTAGATTTTTAAAACTTACGACGAAAAAGTCACACGAGGAGATTTGCCATAAAATGGGAAATTTGATAAGATGGGTCGGCATGTTTTGTACAAATTTGCATATAAATTCTCTGAAAATCGGGCCAGATTTTCTTTCAAACCGGATAAGTATTTCCGCGTGATTTACCGGGGAAAGACAATCTTATATTTTCCCTATGGAAAAGATAACGTTTGCGTGCTACACAAGTGTCGTCACGTCTTCAAGTATCTGACGTATCTTTTGCAAGTTAGTGACGTCATTTAGAAAATAATCAATAACCTAAAAAGCAGACAAAAGACTTGTTCAGTGTGGAAGAAGAAATTTAATTGAAACAATACTGTGGTCATTGGTTGATTAAATATAATAATATTCAATAATATGTAATAATATTTCAAGACGGCATTTAAAATTCAATTAAAAAAAACAACAACAAAACAAAAACGCATATAAAACTTTGTTTTTCAAGTAAATACTTACAAGTATCACTCGGGAACCGAGCTCTAATCCGACAGCACGTGGATCTAAGTTAATAAAAATATTATTATCATGTAGGTTAAGGGGTGCGTCACGGGAAAAGGTACCTTCGGACAGTTGATGTCAATCCTTGAAATGACGTCATTAAGTTGAGCAGACGACATTAACTAGGAAAAAATATCATTTTATTGTCAAAATGTGTAAGAAAATAACTTTTTTGTTATGAGAAACTAAAAGATAGTTGTAATTTCTTTCCAAATATTGTAACAACTTAAATGTAACAAAATATGACCGAATATACCTTTTTCCGTGACGCGCCCCATATTATACTGATGATTATGTTTTAACTGGGTTTGTTCTAATTGGTGCACTCAACTAAGAATTGATTCGATAATTAATGGTTTTTATATGTTTATGAAAAACAGTCGGGTTGTTTGAAGTGTGTGAAAAGCGAAAGGCTTCAAGACTGTGTAATTTAAACAAACCAATGCCAAAATGAAAACCAACAAATATCGATTAACACATAAAAATATTTCTATATCAAGACACATTTTATCCAAAGTCTTCATTTATAGCATACGCTACGCGAACGAGACTGTGCGTCATATTGCGTATATACCAATTTGAAATTAATAGAACTTTAAATAAACAAATCTTCTTTTAATAATGCAAGTGCATGTTTTGTGTTTATTTGTTAACCAGTTTTTCCAAATCAGTCTGTAGAAATGCACACATGATTATTCTGGATTACTGACACGTGCGTTTGTTACAAGTCAACTACCACAGAAACATGTGAAGCGGTCAATATCATGCCAGTAACATGACCGGTCTTGGCCTTATCGTGTATTATTTACAATAACGTGTTTAATGAAATTTACCGTCTGTAATAAGTCTCTTTTTTGGTTAAGTATCTAAAGTTTCAGATAAACAAAAAAGTATTTCTAAAATTAAGTTACTTGGAATGTGGCGATGGCGAATGTTGTAAGGACGGTATAGGCCACAATCTCAGTATGAGTCAGCTTCATTTATAAATGAAAGTTTATGTTTGTTTATAACTGAAAAAAGATATACACTCACCAAAAGTTCTAATAGGTTACCTTTTGTCCGTAATTTTTTTATTAGAAAGCCAGTGAATGCACTCGTTATTTATGATCATTACGCAACAACAGTCATCACCTTCAGTTTTAATCTTGTAATAATTGAATTTGGAACAGTTTGGCGAGAGTTATCCCTTATTTTGCTAAAAATGAATTTATTGCATAAAAAGGTCAAGCAAACAGAAATTTGCTCTAATTTCTTGTTTTGTTTTAATAGGGCCCCTAATTAGTAGGGACGAAACATAAAACCTAATTAATCAACAGCAAATTTGTTAAAATAAACTCCTTTCAAAGTTTCCAATTTAAAAATTACCTCCCTTTCAATTAACGACTTCTAATTTTGACCATGCGTTGTAATTAAATCATATTTAATTCATTAAAAAAAGAATCAATAAAGATTAAAAAGACATTTGATAATTGATTTCAAGACAAAACATTTCTTTCCACAACTTCTCATGAGGTAGGGAAGAAACCAAACTATCATACATTGTACACATATACAATTAATCACCAAGTAGAACTTTGGTTGTGTGTATTTCTCATACATTGTAAACATATACAATTAATGACCAAGTTGAACTTTGGTTGAGTGTATTTCTCATACATTGTAAACATTTACAATTAATGACCAAGTTGAACTTTGGTTTAGTGTATTTCTATGTACTTTACTTGTATATTCTTATTCAGCTTGAACCAAAACTTCTAAATTGTTATTCACGATTGTCAGTCAAATAACCTTAAAAAAATATATAAAAGATAACGACACGTCATGTAAATCAGTCCTCAAGTACTAGGTAAATATTGCAAATATTTAATTACTTGGAAGACGAAACTTCTGTTTCGTTTTGACGTATTTCCTAGTTAATCCCCTAAGTATTATGTTCCTTGGCTTCATGAATTGTTGTGTGTTCTGCACTACAGCTTGTGCTTCTTCTAGCTCATTATCCATCCTCAAGCGTCCAAGATTTGTACCTGACCTTATGATCCCTGCAAGCTGTTTCTCTTGTTCAAATGTGAAACCGTTGAGAACGTTGTGTGCCATAATATATGAAATATTTCCGTCCACTTCGCTAAGCTTTGGTTTAATATTTTTGGTACGAATAAAAATCTGTCCCCCCTTTATGATCTTCGAATCAAGATTATTCCTTAAAACTAAGATTTCCTGTTCTGCTACGGAAGCCATTTTCTCAAGCTTTGACATAAGTTCTTCGATTTCTTTGGACTTTTTGTTTGCTTCAGATACAATCTCCTTTTCAACTTTATCAAGGTGATCATTAATTTTCTTTCGGAATTTACTTATTTTAGAAAGAGCTACGTCTAACAATGATTTATTTTCTTTTCTGTTCTTGGCTAATCGCTTTTTACATTCGTTATTATCGGCATCCAGATCGTCCAAAGTCTTTACTATATCGTCAAACTCAGAACTGTTGGCTAAAAAACTTATGAACTCAATTTTGCATCCACTGTGAATTTCCACGTTGCAGTCGCCACATGTTATCGCATCGTGTCTAGAGCAATAATACTTAATGTACTCAGATGGATGTGTTTTACATTTTTCCTTCTTATCCTGCCCACGCAATAAACCTTGCCCAAGACGGCTCATGGTATGGTTCCTGCATAACTTTCTCGTTGTATGATACTGAAAACATGCTGTACACATATTTTTATCACAGGATGTGCAATATCTATCTGATTGTGTACACTTTCCTGCTATCTGGCACAGTTTACAAGGATCCGACACATATTTTGCACGTTTACCAGGTACAGAGTCTGCACTTTTACGAGATAACATTATGTGTAATTTTGAATTGAAGACAACTAACGACGTTTAAGTTAAAGCACTTTTTGTCACCGTAACATAATAATAAACTAAAACACTACACTAATGGTAAATGTAATTTTACCAATTCATTAATTATTTCAGCTGAACCAAAAATTAAAATATTATCGGTATATTCAATCAGTGAATCTTTAAACACACAATTTGAAGTTAACATTAATAAACGCTATGTTTACGTTTACAATACTTCAAATATCTTTTGATGAATTACAGTACAATTTCTTAAATGCCAACTATTATAAAAACAATGGTTTTATAAACGATGTCATTACGTTATATAATCAGGTTAACGCATTTGTAGATTGGAAGATATCTTTTATGTTTAGACTTCATACCTTTTGTTAAAATTATTCAATTTGTGTTTAGTGTAGATTTATCTATGGACTTATTATAAACTACTTAAAATTTACGATTGCAAACAAGTAATATAGTAACTTATTAGAAGATTTAACACTCGCTTTAGAAAAAAGACTGCTGCTGTAACAAGTTATTCTTTAGCGCTGACGGACTGCTGTTAAGTTCGTAACTATTGCACATTTAATTTAGTAGAGTACATTTGCAGGTGTTCCGCACCATCAACGGTACTGATGCATACCAAAATAATTTAAATAATCCTGTTCATCCTTTACACTAATCTCATGATTTTTTTATTAAAATCAATTACTAATTTGAATGCTTAAAACAAGGTTATCGGTATCACAAATTAAAGAAAACCTATTGCAAGTTTTATCGCCGATACCCAGATCTAATTCATAAATACAGGTGCAGCTTAAAACCACTATTGCAACAAGGTATTTTACAGCAAGTTTTTTATGGAGATTTAATTAATAAACTTAAGAAGATAAAAGACAATGTTAATTTCTCCCGGTTATTTTTCTCCCGGTTATTCGTGAAAACTATCTGTAAATTTAAAAAGAAAGGTTACCAACATGATATTTTACAGCGCTCTGCAGGCCTTGTGATTAACCCATCTACAGTTGATCAGTATGCTTACCTCTTTGGTTGCACGACGGTGGCAGGGGTTAAATATTTTATGAAGGTTTATGGGGAATTTTTTTCTTTAAATAACCTAGAAGCTCGATTTGTTTCTTTTATCCCTGTCATCGTGTTCTTGCTGATTTTACTCCAGGAGCTCTGGTCTCGGTAAGATCATTGAGCAACCGCCCTTTGGCTTTGCAATGCTATTAGCTCTTTATGTTTTAAATGTTTGTGTGCTTTTGCATGCAACAATGCTGAGCCGATGGATGGGTTAAAGTTATTTCACCAAGACAATTTGTATTTGTTTTGTGATAAGAAAACCTGTTGGGGCAAGTGTGAGGTTGATGCACCCTAGAACCTGGTTTAAACTTACAGTGGCAAATTGTTCCAAGGTAACCCCTCGGGTTCTCACTTTCGTTAATTGTTTGTGGCTGATTACTGTAATACCGTGCTGTCTTTTCATCTCTACTTTTTGGCTGTGTGGGGCGGTTGTGTCTACTGAATTTGGCCATTCCTGATATGCATATTTCACTTTTTTTCAGCTATCGACAAGGGTCTGAAAATGATTTGAAGATGTGATTTCAGTGAATATAAATGTAATACTACATAAAATACACAAATCTTTAAATCTTTGGTAAAACATATTTCAACACTTCCTGAGGTTTACGTACCGTGTATACAGGTTGTCAACAAGTTCCGGTTAATCTTTTTATATGTTGTGGAAAAATATACACTCACCCAAAGTTCTAATTATTATTCCGTATTGTTTTATATGAAATACATTTACTTATCTGAATTGTTGTGATCATTTGCCAACAACAGTTTCAATTAAGGATTTTATCTTGTAATAAATCACTTTGGAAAAGTTTAGCTAGAGTTATCCTAAATTTTGCTCAAAATGCATTTCATGGAATTGATGGTCAAGCGACTAGAAAATGACTCTAAACGTTTTGTTTTGTGTAAATAGGACGCATAGTTAGTAGAAAAAAAACAGCAGCATTTTTATTTAAATAAATCATCTTTAAAGTACCCAATTTTATAATAACTTCTCTTTTAATAAAAGACTGTTTTTATTTTGACATACGGTGTAAGTAAATGGTACTGGATTTTTTTTAAAGAAAACAAGTGATAAAGATTAGAACGACATTTAACCATTGATTCCAAGACAAAACGGTTCTTTCACAATCGCTCATGACATAGGAAAGAAACGAATCTATCACGCATTGTAAACCCATTTAACTGATGACCAAGTAGAACTTTGGGTGGCCATGTATTGCGTTTTTATTTGTATAAATTTTGAATTGTTATTCAAAGTTACCTTTGAACACCAATTGAGAAATATGTCGTTGTGTATTTGATTTACATTACATTCTTCATTTTAGTTACTTAGATATTAGAAAAGATTAATACAAATATGGCAAGACGAAGGATATATTATATACTAGTCCAAATTTCTAAACCGCCACCTAATATAAGTGGAATTTTCTACGTCGTCTTGTAAGCTATTCTAAAATAAATTGGGATGAAGAATAATGAATATAAGACACACAAGCCTGTTAAATTATTTAATTAAAACATAATGATTTCATATAGAAAATTAACTGCAAATCACCAAGGTGCTGAAATTCATTTTCACAAAAACATCAACATTCAAGCACACAGTTTTAATAGCAAGTGTGTCAACCTTCCGCTTGAATGATGGTTAAACAACTGACGAGTCCCGATTCATTTGTGGCGGTCCGATGGTCACGCCGGGTTATATACGCCGCCGCGAGCGATTCCATGATGCTTGCGTGGTGGAGTAGGATCAGTATGGTTGGGGGTCTATTATGATCTGGGCCGGCTTCTCTCTACACACGAAGACCAACGCAATAGAGCTTGATGGAAACCTTAACGCTGCCAGATATTAAAATGAATTTCTGCGCCCTGTTGCCGTTCCTCACATACGAGAAAACAAAGGCATGGTATTCATGCAGGGCAATGCACGGCCGCACACAGCTAGGGCCACCCTTCAATTAATACAAGACAACAACGTCAGGGCTCTTGATTGCCCAGCTTGTAGCCCAGATCTCAATCGTATTGAGCATGTCTGGGACGAGGTAGACAGGCGTACCTCATGTTGATCTTGCCCATCTGAAGGCCGACGACATCAATTGCTTGGATAGCACTAGCCAGCGATACCTCCATAACTATGCGACGTCGATGAGGACCCCATGCTTAGCCGAAGGAAGGTGGACATACTCGCTATTAAAACAGTGTGCTTAAATGTTGATGTTTTTTGTGAAAATGAATTTCGGCACCTTGGTGATAGGCAGTTAATTTTCTAAATGAAATCACTATGTTTTAATAAAATAATCACAAACAAATAAATGTGGCAACCCGGCCGGTGATTAATATTTGCCTTTACAGATTCAAATGAAGGAACACGCAATAATATCTTGGCGAATTTTTTCCCAGTCGTTAACCCGGCCGTACGCCACTTAATATATATTAAAATACAGATACGTTTCTCACACAACGGCTCTAAAATGTTCTTGTGTTGAAAGTCTCTGGAAATGTATTCTACGTAGTGTTTGCCCGATTGTCGCCGACAATCGATAATCAGTCGGATAACTTCAACATCGGCGACAATCGAGTCGAATTTTTCAGAATCGATGTCGCTAGGTTAGGCGGATGAATTTTTTCTCTCTTTTCGGTAGTACCTTGCCGGTAGATTCTTTCCGTTTATTTCTGAAGGGAGGTAATCCATCAAGACAGTAATGGATGGCAACAATAACGAGGACATTTTTCCTTACCCGGGAAAGACGACTTCCCTGGTCTGGAAGTATTTTTACTTCCGAAAAATGAAAGATGGAGCTCCAGTTAAAGAAAATTTAGACATGAGCAGAGTCATTTGCAAGCTTTGCAGGAAATCCTATGCCAATAAAGGCATGAAAATAATACCCCACCCACAACATCACGCTTGTTACGGTTATGTTACCCATGATATTTTAAAGCCAATTTCGATTTGAGTTCCGATTTTTGATACTTTTAAACTGAAAAGTAGGGTTCAGTAAGCTCTGAAATTGTATGGCTTAAGTTGTTTATAATCTTAGGGCCAAGTTTTGTGACTGTTAAACAGTCTGACCTGAAATACTGTAAGAAAGTAGTTTGTAACATTAAACCTGTACAGAAACAGATTAACCTGGCTCATATTTAAGACAGAATGATAATACAGGACAACATAAATTATAGCATTTTATTTTTTTATTATTTCCATTTTAACGTATATTAAATCAGTATCTACTGATTTGTTTATAACAAAAACTAAAACAGCTAATGAAACAACATGTTCCGATTATCCGATTATCAATCGGCTGAGCCAAGCCGATTTTCTCCGATTATCGATTCTGAAAAATCCAGTCGATTCCGAACACTAATTCTACGTAATATCTTTCGCACATTTGCTTATCTAAGTGACCTAATTTTGCTGATGGATTAGTTCAGAGAGGAAACTGGCATTGATGCTTAAAGAACTGTCTACGGCAACGGCAATGAATTAAGTTGAAATAACCTAAAGAAATCAAGAGGCCGTACTTTATCAAGTGTTCATTAACACGTTGTCGGCGATTCCCTTTTTCAGAAAAAAATGCAATTGTAAAATTCTTAAAATTAATGTTATCTTTTACTTTGCTATCTTGGCTTGACTTAATCTTAAGCAAATGAAATAAATTTGCAACACACTTCACATGTTTTTTCTCAAAGGGCTTTGTGTTTGTTTGTTTTCAAGTAACGGAGAGAGTTTAACTCAGTTTATGCTTGTAACATTTATTGCTGTCTTAAGATGCAAAGAAGTTACCCACCGAATGTAAAAATATAAAGAAAAAACTAAAATAAATTATTAAATATATCTTCTTTCAAAACTGTAGTTAAGTACACTTTTGCTTATTATCACAAAATACTGCAAAACAACCTACCAAATGATTTTAATAGTGTCGTCTGTGAAAACAAAGTAAAATATGCATATCATGAATCGCCACAGTCAGAAAACACAAAATCCTCACGCTGGCAAAAAGTAATCAGGCAGCTTAAATATTAACATAGCGATGTTGTGTGCTAATGCAAACACACAGATTTTACACAATTCGACTGTCTGACAAATGTTCAAGCAGGCAACATGGTCTTGGCGGGACTATTGATCACGAATGAATAAAATACCTCTTCAAATATCTAAACTGCCTCTCGTTAATATTGTACCATACATGCTGGCTTGTTTGTAACCCTCTATAAATAACCTCAAGATTTAATATATCACCGTCAAGGGAACACCTAGTACGTGTACGTCCGGACAATGGCGTAAATTCTTGAAGTGACGTCTTAAGTTGAGCACTAGAGATCAAATATTTTGAGGTATATTTAGTCCCTAATTTTGACGAAGAGACCGTGGTCTCATAGGTCACGTGGTTTATCTTCAGGGGGAACAACTGTTATAGACCACAACAACAATTACAACAACTGAATGTGTTTTTATACTGAATATTGTAAATTAATTTATATGCTATTTCGGTCCCATTATTTGTTTTAGTTTTGGTAAGTGAAAGCATATCTTGAATAAGAATTAAAGTGACATAATTATAGGAGACTTCTGTAACCGGCAAATCTAGAGCACAGCAGATACAGACAAATTAATCAGATTCGGCATTCAATCAGTTCCGGAATAAGTTCACAATCTTGATATAAAATCCGAAAATTGGTCAACAAATCATTGTGTTTTCTATCAACATCTCTCAAAATAAGAGAAATGCTGCATAAACACGATGATTTCTTAATACATTTTCGATTTATCCTGGTCATACCTTTTACCACGAGTCTAAAGTTTGCCAGGGTATATTAAAATAAATTAACAACAACAACAATCGGCTGTTATGAATGTAACTAAAACTATCCATTATGATTAGAAAACAGATGAATTTTTTTGAAACTTTTGAATCCTTTATAATAAAAATCGATTTTGAAATGAACCACTGTGTCAGCCATTGGTTTTTCATTTTATACATATTACCACGATTCAGCCAATTAGGATAAAGGAACAGAAATCTGGTGATAAAATGTAGCTTACTTGACTTATTCTGCTGGAACAAATCATTAGTAATTGAAAATTGTTTACTTCATGGAATTAAAAAGAAGTTAATTTTTTCTGTTAAAAAGTAGATATTTAGAAACTTGATATATTTTGCTGTTCAATTTGTTTGAGAGATATTGTGAGATAATATAAACAAATCCCAACAGAAAAAGCAGTGACATCATTATGTAAGCATGTGAATTTGTTCTTACCAAGGCACTCGCGGTAATAGGTATATCGCGGTAATAAGTATAGTGGGTATATAACTCAAATGTGCCGGAACTGATTGAATACCAGAACTGAATAATTGACTGTAGTACTGTAGGATAATCCTGTAATGTAGAATGAAACCATTGACTATGAACAGCAGATCCGGAAGGCTGGTCTCATAATCTGTAATGAAGAAAGAGACCATGAACTATTAACAGCAGATCTGAAAGTATGGTTTCAAACGGGCGTATAAAAAAGCTTTGGAATATGTTCTCCCACTTTGTCTTTCAAGCAAAAGACTCCTGTACCTGCAGCCTACACGCTATTCTCATATCAGATACGGTAACAAATTACAATACTTGCAGCCTGTGCGCTAAAAGTGTGGTTCATGTAAATTCTAATTCATACCAGAATATGCATTAGCATAACAATTTATGAGTATTCTTGTTGCTAGAATATTAATAAAGAATTCCTGTAAAAGAAATTCTTCTTTATTAAAGCATGTATATTGTTATTGTAAATGCTATGATTATATAATTGATGATTGATTGAGAAGAATTGTTTGATTCTTTCTGATGACCAAGTAAGATTTTTGTCCAATTATGAAACCCTAGTGTGGCGGTGTTCAGTTAATAATTTCTAGACTGAGAATAATACATCACATTATCAAACGGCTTATAAAAATAATTTTGCAGGCTCTCACAAGACATCCACATCAGGCTGAAGTTTTGTCATAAATATACAAAATAATGGAAAAGTTTGCAGAAAACATCATTGTTTTCTTATATATTCAATACAAAAGATGACTTCTTTCACAGCTGAAAGAAGGGAGTTTGGTTACTTTTGGGTGACCAGTTCTCCTAAGTCTCCTTGTAGTGAGAGCCTTGTTATGAAAGGTCAAATTTAAAGTTTCTGGGGTGAATTATGCAAACGTACCTCAATCTGTGAGGTGCTGGCTTTGTTGGTAATAGCTGGTGTGGGAATGCCCGAACTGTTGAAGGTGTCAGAGACAGCAAAACTCTTAAATGACACGCAGACTCCCCTTTCTACTTTCGTGTTGGCCAAGTCGCTCCATAGACAAACCTCAATGGTTCCGGAACTGTCCCGGACTTTCAGTTTCTTGAACGGAACATCTTCCTGTGTTTTCCTTACTCTTTTGTGTTCAGTTGGAGATGACTGCATGAAAAGAGATAAACTTAATACATTTTTTCTGTACAATACAAGAAGAAAACAATGTGAAGAATAATAATTGTGTTTGCAACACTTTAGCTAGAACTATTGAGGACTCCTTGTCTTCTAACTATCAATTTGGAACACGTTAGTAAGAGCTGTCTACAGTCTTCATTGAACCTCCATCGAGAAAGAAGACAATGATGAAAATCTCATTAATAGCAAAATGCTTTTTATAACACTTTGCACATCATTGCACCCCATTGAATAAAACAACAACATTATCAACATTTCTTTTAACAGCAAAATGCTGTTGTACAACACTGCACAAAGAAATATAATTAATGTTGGGAAAGTTGCATATCTGAAAGCGGCATTTCTTCAATTTAACCCGAGCTGGAATGAAATATTACATGTATTTGGAACTATAGGCACAAAGTAGCAGCATTAGATCAGGCAAAGAAACTTTTAAATTACTAAAAGAAAATTGGTTCGAGCGTCATAAAGCGAAAGTAGGATTTCTGAAACGTCACAGAAATTGAGATTGCGCATGGAGTGGTCTCTTTGTCAACAATCGGTGCTAAATACACCTGCACTATATTTAGCTTCGTAAAAAATTGTTCACTATAATCTAACAATCTCATTGAAAATCCTGTCTATAAGAAAGAAATTGAACGGACCTTTTGTGTTCTGTTAGAGAGTTTATATATTGGAGTCTATATGGACAAATAGGATTTTTCAATAGTGTATTCTTACTAAAGTTTAGGGCTGGAGCTTTAATTCTCTGAAAGCTGTTTAAAACCAATATATACTGTGTAAAAAAATTCACAATTTGAGCAGGGGCCTTTTTCCCAGATACCCATGAAAAAGCCCTGTGGACAAAGATGATTTTTCAATAGTATATTCTTATATATAAGTTTAGGGCTGTGGCGTTAAAAAAGGTTGGAAGAGCAGACAAAAAACTGGATATATGAATTGGCTGAAAAAATATTTATATAAATTCACAAAAGTGAAGCACACAAAACCTAATGTTAAATGTCTACTTATGAAATATCATACTGACCATTGTTCAATAGTGTGTGTCCTTGTGATTGACATATGTAAACTATATATTGTAGAAATGTGGTTGACCTTGAATTTTCCAGAGAGCTTGCAGGTCGCGTAAATGGGTGACAGACGTGAATGTATAACTTTATAATTGAAAGTTCCTCAGCAGCTAGAACGACACTTTCGTTATTGTAAACCCTTGATGTTTGGAAAATAGCAGAGATGAAATAACTCACTTTCACAATGATGCCATCTAAAGAGGCAACTGTGGTCTTCTTTGGAGATGTTGCTGCCTCCAATGCTGTCAGCGTTGTCCTAATTATTAGGGACCTGATGGTATCCGGAACAGGAACGGCACTGGATGCATATACATGTGTGCATTTGGTGACAACAATGCATCTGTAAAAAATAAATTGGTGAAAGGAATCAATGAATTTCACCATTATGCCCTATGACACTTCTGTTATTCAGTATGGACTTGGAAAAACATGGTTCCTGTCCCATCAATTCAGAAATGTCCACTTAAGTGTTAACTAATAATGTGACCTCAAATTCACCAAAGAATTTGTGTAATGCAGTGAATGGTTGAAATTTACGAATACAAGCATTCTTAATACAAGTGTAACATTTCAAAGTGTTATGTAATAACTTATAGTGAACAGTTGACACACAAAAGAAATAGCAATTCGGAATCAGGCGCAATAAGAGAACAATATTTTCAGCTGCAGGATACTGAAAATGAAAAATGAAGAGTTTGAAATTTTTGAAAGAGATTAAATTAAGGGGACAACTGAGAAAATTGGCCATTGGTGCCCACTGACATTAGGGTCCCTATGTGTCTGAATCTGTGTACTTGTTATCGCAGATTACCTTTTAAAATATACTAATGCATACAAGTACAATGGAAATAGTTGTAAATATACCCATCCTTCGGAATGAAGTCTTCAATAATGATGCCATTTTCCGGCTTGAAGAGCTCAATCTGTTCTGTGTCGTATACCAAGCACTTTGTAAACCCAGTAACATCTGCTAATATGACGGTGAACCCTAACAACTGCATTTTTATTTCTTCTCTTTACATAAAATTTCTGATCAAGTGACAAACATCCAGGTTCCATACATTTTTTAGAAAGAGGCATTTTTTTAAACTGCTGGGCATACCTGAACAAGCAAACATTCTCCATTGTAGCTGGGCGTAAATGATAATCTGTTACAATGTTGTTGCAAAATATATCAGTACTAGTTGAATTTATAGATTCAATTTCAGCTTTATGTTTTAATTTCCTGTACATTTTAGATGGATGAAATGCTGGAACAAACACTGTTTCTCTACTACTCATTACAAGCAACAAATCACTAAGACGATATGCAGCTTCTTGAGCTGACAATGTGCGGTGCTTAAGAACACACATCCCTATGGGGAACATTTTCTGTTGAACACTTTTTTCCCTTTCATCACATTGAAAAGATGAGACTAAGTCTGCTATTGCATTTCGCAGAGTATCAGGTTCCGCTTTGCACATGTAGCTGCAGATGTAACATGCTATCCCATATGCACCACCAACCATCTGTATATCCATGTTTGCTCTCCAGTGCTGAAGTATTACTGGGTTGTAAGCATTTATCATGGAAGCGTTTTCTGAACGTCGGGTTTCATAAAATCGCTTTTTACAACTTTCAACACCAGTGTCAATATGAGTCAATACCTTTGTCTCCGTGCATGGTTTGTATGGGAAATTAAATCTACAAGCATTTCTTCTTAAACAATATGGCCTATGGTTATGAGTCTGGAGAGTTTTAACTAGCATATGTAAGTCAGGGTCCTCTGTGACATGTGGTATCTCAGTTTTAATTACCCTATCAATGTATTTTGTCATTTCTGAAGCCGAGGAATGCAAAAGAGAAGGTGCATCTTCTATCCAAAAAAAAAAATGTAAATGCGGACTACCTCTTGCCTGAAATTCTACCCTAACAAAGTAATCCCTGATATTCCAAGAGGTCTTAAAGGACCTTTAAGAACATGTTTAAGTAGTGCTCGCCATCGCCTGTCAAAGTGAATTGCTGTCATTTATGGGTCAGACTGAACATTATGTGGTAGTTGCTTTACATTTAAGTTTTCAAGGCGGCAGTTCTGCAAGCACATTGCTAACTCCCTCCAGTGGTAATCATTTGAAGAGAGGGTCACAAATAAAGTAGGTGGACCTAAAATCCTTATCATTGCCAACAAATTCAAGAGATGATTTTTCCAATAGGCTGCAGTGCCACGAATAGTCTTCATGGACATGTATGAATTGTCTTTGAATGGCGAGCTTGAGTTTCCAGTATTTACATCACCAGCTGTAAACAAAGGACTGTCTATTGTATTACCTTTGTATATTTTTTAAAGACTCCAACTAACTGACCTAAAGTTTTCTTTTCATAATTGTTAACTGCATCCATGAGATAAGTAACGTTCTTTCGCCAACAACTATCCTTTGAATACAACCGCAATTTATAATACTTGCACAAAGTAAGAGATTTCTTCCGCTCACTCTGAAAACCGCCTTTACCATACGGAAATAACCATGGAAAGCATAACTCTTCATAGTGCTGCATATTTTCTAAACCCACAGCATTGCTGGAAACACTGACATCAACAGTTGCCCCTTGCTGCATTGGTATATGACATTCAGAATTTGCGAAGTAGTCAATAGGGATAACACCAAATTCACTCAATGCTGAAGCATCATCTTCTATTGAAGTTGAAGAACAAACACTCTGTAAATTATCAACACAGCAAATATCCATATATAAAGGATTGGAATTGAGTAACCACTGCAAAGCTTCTATAACTTTTGATGGACGGTAAGAACAAACTTTCTGATTTTTATGGCCTGAATGAAAACAAACAATGCTAGATGTCAAACTTGTCCTTGGTAATTGCTTGGCTACACTAACAATATCTGTTTGAAAATGAATTGCAAAGCTTTTCTGAGCAAACTGTCCAACAGGAAACCCAGGCAAAATAACCAATGAGAAAAATGTATTGACTTTAGCTATCATTCTTTTTTCAATAAGAGATAAACCAACTAAACACCTTGGCAAATCACCAACCTCAAGATTGTTGTACATGACACTTTTGTATGATAAGTCATTGATCCGTAAATGACTGTAGCAACACCTGCAAACAACATCTCCAACAGACAAATGGAATTCAGGCATCGAAACAGGACAAGAACATTTTTGCTCCTTAAACAGAAATGTGTCACATGAAGAACTTGTATATTCAGGTATACTGCTGATGTTACTCATGTATTTCATATTACAGTTTGTGAAATCAGTACCTAACATTTCTTCATTTACCTCAGTAACAAAATTTGCACCAGGAGAATTAAATTGAAGATTTGCGTGAGTATGTGAATTGTCATTCTGTACAGAGTTCTGGTTTTGCATAAATTTACTGTTACCATTTGTAAATATGTTTACAAAAGTCTCTAAAGACTTGTCTGGAACACAACAGTTTGCAGCAGGCACACAGGATTCACTTTTTCTGAATTCCATTTCAACAGCACTTGAAGAATTTGCAAAGCAATATGTATGGTTAATACCAAAGCAGTCAGCTCTCTGCGAATCTTCAACAGATGCACCAGGTGATATTGGCATGTGATAGGTATGGTTATAGAAAGTATTAGAATCATGCAATTGTGTCTGTGTTCTTTCAAGTTCCTGCAATTTTTTGGAAGTTCTCAAACCACCCTTACAGTATGCAACTTTTGTATTAGACTTCTGTGAAAAAAGCAAAACAGATTCAACATCATCAGCATCATTACTAATTGAATGGTGATTACTTGCAACTGGATTGCTTACACAACAAACTTCATTTCTACTGATACCTGATAAACCTGATGAATATTTCTGCTCATTATCAACAACCTCCCTTCTCAATTGGATGAAATCTCTGTGCTCATCGATTGTTTCCACAAGCACTGGTGATAAATTGTACATCTGGCCAGAAAATAATGTTTCTAAGTGGTTGCACACATCAACTAGGTTACTGAACACTAAACAAATTGCTGTTCCATGTTCATACGCCTGCCCAGACGGGTCTCTTGCATGAGAATCAAATAAAAAAAAATCTTCCACCCCTCGAAAATATGCCAACCGTCATATCACGTGATGTAAACAAAAAAGCACCAGCTATTTCAATTGATCTACTCACAGCAGTACCTAATTCAACAGATAAAAAATTCTCATCTGCTTGCCCACCAACAACACCATAAAAGTTTTCATGTTCTACAAACACACTATATACATTGTTTCGAATATCAACTATTTCTGGAATGTCTTCATGCCCCAAATACCTAGATAATTCATTGCCAATAAACCTGTCATATAAACTGCTACCTTCAAGTACAACCCTATCAACGTCACCAGCATTCCAGTTCTCAGGCCTGTGCACACCTGTCATACCGAAAATAATGGCAGTTAAAGCGATCATCGTGCATTGCATACCAACACCTACACTACCAACTAAACCTTGATATATATTACCGATAACAGCTCGCATAATTACCGTTTTCCAGATGTCAATTTATTCCTTTGAGGCTTTGTCTCAATGTCTGTTTGTGACAGCTTTTCCCGCCAATAATGATGTTAGTCTCTAAGATAAACAAATGTGTCTTGCGTTTGATCAACAAAATGATAGTAACGAAAACAATCTAGATTTCTATTTTATATATGTCTTCCTTTTCAACACTTGTTTTTCTTCAAATAAAGCAACAGTACAACAAAAATGCAACTTAAAGCAAATAATATTTTGCTTTAAAGGTTTGCATCACGTGACTTTCCATAACCGCCCATCTTCGGCTTTTTCCGCTTAGCTACGATTGGGACTGTCTAAAACAAAGACGCATCACATTATTTCTATACGCTGTGTAAAATACTACGAATGTTTAACATGTCCTTTAAGATCAGCTAACATTCTGAATAGCCGTGACTTCAATGTCAAAACATCAGTCTTTCAGTCTCTATAGTATCTTTTTGTTCCAGTTTGGTGCATTACAAGCAATCAAACATCAGCCTCTACAGTATCGTTTTGCATGCGTCTTAGAAACCGGCGCCATAGTCTAAAATCCGTTCCGTCGGTACCGTTATATCAGTGTTATATCAGTGTTAACGGTGTTCAGGCTAAAGATCTCACGTTTGGTCGATTATAATATGTCGGTCATCAGGATGACCGACAACAAGGTGCGTGTGTGGTGCATAATAGCGACACTGTTTTCTCAACCTCGTTACAATCCGTCTGCGATTTGATTGGTCACACGGTTCACGGTTAAACCGCTCTGTGATTTGATTGGTCACACGGTTCGAACCGTGAAGCGCTAAAGCGTGCATCGTGAAACGTAAACCGCTTAGCGTTTACCGTGAAGCGTTTTGCGTGCGTGTCACGCCGATCAAAACCGATTTTACACGGAACGAATCGCAGGCTTAGCTGTAATCTGTAATGAAGAAAGAGACCATCAACTATAAACAGCAGATCTCAAAGTTTGGTCTGTCAATCTGTAAAGATAGAGAACTTCAACTATTAATAGCTGATCTAGAAGTCTAGTCTCATAACTTATAATCTAGAAAGAGACTGTCAACTATAAACAGCAGATCGGGTAGGCTGGTCTCATTGTCTTTAACCATCGACTATTAACAGCAGATCTGGTAGGCTGGTCGCATAGTCTTTAATGTATAAAGAGACTGTCGACTATAAACAGCAGATCTGGTAGCCTGGTCTCATAGTCTTTAATGTATAAAGAGACCGTCGACTATTAACAGCAGATCTGGTAGGCTGGTCTCATAGTCTTTAATGTATAAAGAGACCGTCGACTATTAACAGCAGATCTGGTAGGCTGGTCTCATAGTCTTTAATGTATAAAGAGACCGTCGACTATAAACAGCAGATCTTGTAGGCTGGTCGCATAGTCTTAAATGTATAAAGAGACTGTCGACTATGAACAGCAGATCTGGTAGCCTGGTCTCATAGTCTTTAATGTATAAAGAGACCGTCGACTATTAACAGCAGATCTGGTAGGCTGGTCTCATAGTCTTTAATGTATAAAGAGACCGTCGACTATAAACAGCAGATCTTGTAGGCTGGTCGCATAGTCTTAAATGTATAAAGAGACTGTCGACAATGAAAAGCAGATCTGGTAGCCTGGTCTCGAAGTCTTTAATGTATAAAGAGACCGTCGACTATTAACAGCAGAACTGGTAGGCTGGTCGCAAAGTCTTAAATGTATAAAGAGACCGTCGACTATAAACAGCAGATCTTGTAGGCTGCTCGCATAGTCTTAAATGTATAAAGAGACCGTCGACTATTAACAGCAGATCTGGTAGCCTGGTCTCGAAGTCTTTAATGTATAAAGAGACCGTCGACTATTAACAGCAGATCTGGTAGGCTGGTCGCAAGGTCTTAAATGTATAAAGAGACCGTCGACTATAAACAGCAGATCTTGTAGGCTGGTCGCATAGTCTTAAATGTATAAAGAGACCGTCGACTATTAACAGCAGATCTGGTAGGCTGGTCTCGAAGTCTTAAATGTATAAAGAGACTGTCGACTATGAACAGCAGATCTGGTAGGCTGGTCTCGAAGTCTTTAATGTATAAAGAGACCGTCGACTATAAACAGCAGATCTGGTAGCCTGGTCTCGAAGTCTTTAATGTATAAAGAGACCGTCGACTATTAACAGCAGATCTGGTAGGCTGGTCTCGAAGTCTTTAATGTATAAAGAGACCGTCGACTATTAACAGCAGATCTGGTAGGCTTGTCTCATAGTCTTTAATGTATAAAGAGACCGTCGACTATTAACAGCAGATCTGGTAGGCTTGTCTCATAGTCTTTAATGTATAAAGAGACTGTCGACTATTAACAGCAGATCTGGTAGGCTGGTCTCGAAGTCTTTAATGTATAAAGAGACCTTTGACTATTAACAGCAGATCTGGTAGGCTTGTCTCATAGTCTTTAATGTATAAAGAGACCGTCGACTATTAACAGCAGATCTGGTAGGCTGGTCTCATAGTCTTTAATGTATAAAGAGACCGTCGACTATTAACAGCAGATCTGGTAGGCTGTTCTCATAGTCTTTAATGTATAAAGAGACCTTTGACTATTAACAGCAGATCGGGTAGGCTGGTCTCATAGTCTTTAATGTATAAAGAGACCGTCGACTATAAACAGCAGATCGGGTAGGCTGGTCTCATAGTCTTTAATGTATAAAGAGACCGTCGACTATAAACAGCAGATCGGGTAGGCTGGTCTCATAGTCTTTAATGTATAAAGAGACCTTTGACTATTAACAGCAGATTTGGTAGGCTTGTCTCATAGTCTTTAATGTATAAAGTGACCGTCGACTATTAACAGCAGATCTGGTAGGCTGTTCGCATAGTCTTTTATGTAGATAGAGACTGTCGACTATTAACAACAGATCAGGTTGGCTGGTCACATAGTCTTTTAAGTATAAAGATAATGTCGACTATTAACAGCAGATTTGGTAGGCTGGTCTCATAGTCTTTAATGTATAAAGAGACCGTCGACTAATAACATCAAATATGAAAGATTGGTCTCGTAATCTGTAAAGTAGAATGAAGCCATGGACTATTAACAACAGATCTGGAAGTCTAGTGTCATAAACTGTGGTGTAGAAAGAGACCATGGGCTATTAACTACAGATCTGGATCTGTGGTCACATATTCTGTTATGTAGAAAGAGACTGTTGACGATTAACAGTTGATCTGGAAGTCTGGTCTCACAATCTGTAGTGTGGATAGAGACAATGAACTATTAACAGTTGATCTGGAAAGTCGGTCTCATAATCTGCAATGTAGAAAGAGACTGTTGACTTTTAACAGCCGATCTGGAAGGCTGGTCTCATAATCTGTAGTGTAGAAAGAGACAATGGACTATTAACAACAGATCCGGAAGGCTGGTCTCATAATCTGTAGTGCAGAAATAGACCATGAACTATTAACAGCAGATCTGAAAATATGGTCTCATAGTCTGTAGTGCAGAAATAGACCATGAATTATTAACATCAGATCTGAAAGTCTTATCTCATAATCTGTAGTGCAGAAATAGACCATGAACTATTAACAGCAGATCTGAAAATCTCATCTCATAACTATTAACAGCAGATCTGGATGGCTTGTCTCATAATCTGTAGGGCAGAAATAGACCATGAAATATTAACAGCAGATCTGAAAGTCTGGTCTCATAATCTGTAGTGCAGAAATAGACCATGAACTATTAACAGCAGATCTGAAAATATGGTCTCATAGTCTGTAGTGCAGAAATAGACCATGAAATATTAACATCAGATCTGAAAGTCTTATCTCTTATCTATAGGGCAGAATTAGACCATGAACTATTAACAGCAGATCTGAAAGTCTGGTCTCATAATCTGAAGTTAAGAAAGATACCATGAACTATTAAAGACAGATCTGGAAAATTGGTCTCACAATCTGTAATGTAGAAGGAGACCATGGTCTTTTTGCATTTAATTGCACAGGGATTATAATTTTATTTTGGTCAGAAAGCATATGACATTTTTGCATGGACATTAATTTTTGCACTCGTATAATTATCATAAGATTAAGCATTTAGATAAGATATTCATTTGTTTTATTTGCTGGTTTTTGATTTTCACTTCCATTTGGGTTAAAAAGTGAAAATTACATTCCCACATATAATAATATATAATCATACCACTGCATACATTTTTTATTAATCTCAGTGCTTTGAAGATAATGTAACCCCAAGCCTGGAAATCGCTGTGAAAGAAGGTATTATGTGTTATATGATTTACTGGTAATATTGAAGTCAGATATTATGTTTTCTATTACATTTGACTAATTGGCATGTCCATCAGCTAAAGCTTTACAATGAGTATTTGGTTACCGGTAGTTTCATTTACCAAATACCATAAATTGACAGATTTCAAGATTAATGTTTGAAAAAATGTGTTTTGTTGAAAAAAAAAATCATAATTTCAAAGAAGCATGTTCTGAAAGGTATTGTATAGGAAGCATTTCTAAACTAGATGCAATGTAAATTATACAATAATGGTGTTAAGACATGCTTTATCTAAAGTGGCTACATTTGCTGTTATATAACTGATTTTTCAAATTCTGTATTAAATGTTTAGAATTTTAGACAATATTAAGCTCCCCATAGGTTTGTTGATAACCTTATCTATTAGCTTTTCGAAATATGATTTATTTTAATATCTTTTAAGGCTCTGTTGAGATCTTTATAAAGGATAAAGAAGTAAACAGATTGTTGGCTGGAATGGCGTTAATGAGGATTGGACACTGAAATATCAATGTTATTGATCAATTTACACTGAAATATCAATGTTATCAATGGACACTGAAATCTCAATATTAAGGTTCTATAGACAATGACACAATAATTGTTAATGAGCAGTGTGAAGCAGAAAGATATAAACAGATTGTTGGCCAGAATGGTGTAAATGAACAATGGACATAAAATATTTGATCTTAACAATGAATGGACACTGAAATGTCAATGTAAATGAGCAGTAGACACCGAATTGATGATTTTAATGAGCACTAAACATTGTGATTGTCAGTGAGCAATGGACATTGAAATGTCAATGAAGAAGGAAGGAGCAAACAGATTGTTGGCTAGAATGGATTTAAAGAGCAATGGACAATTGGCACTGAAATATATATTTTAATGATCAATGGACAATGAAACATCAATGTTGATGATCCATTGACACTGAATGTTCTTGTTAATGAGCAATGTGCACTAATAGGTCAGTATTTATGATAAATGGGCACTCACATGTTAACTTCAATGTTCAGTGGGCACTCAAATGTCAGTGTTTATGAGAATTAGACAAACAAATGTCTGTGTTAATGATAGATAGAAACTGAAATGTAAATGCTAATTAGCAATGGACACTCAAATGTCAGTGTTTATGAGAATTAGACAAACAAATGTCTGTGTTAATGATAGATAGAAACTGAAATGTAAATGCTAATTAGCAATGGACACTCAGATGTTAATTTTACTGATCAATGGAGACTCAAATGATGATTAGCAATGGATAAACAAGAGTCGGTGTTAATGATATGGACACTGAAATGTCAATGTTAACCCTTTCCTTCATAGAAACACCTTAATTGCTAGGGCAAACAGTTTAGATCCAGATCAGCAGGCATATCCGTGCCGGATGATCAGGATCTAAACTGTTTGCTTTTGATTTAATAGGTAATCTCTGACCAAAATGCGACCAATGCAGATGTGCTGGATCCAGAAACGGATGTGCCAGCTGTCCTGGATCTACACTGGTCACACACACGTAAAAAGGCGTACATATGAAGGAAATGGTTAATGATCATTGGGCACTCAAATGTCAATGCTAATGATAAATGGGCACTCGAGTGTAAGTGTTAAGAGCAATGGACAAGTAAATGTCTATGTGGAATGGGCACTCGTATTTCAATGTCAAGAGCAATGGGCACGTATATGTCAATGATCAATGGGCACTAAAATGTCAATTGTAATGATCAATGGGCACTCGAATGTCAATGTAAATAACAATGGACATGTCAATAATAATGATCAATAGGCACTCAAATGTCGATGTTTATGATCAATGGGTACTCAAGTGTTTATGTAAAGAGCAATGGACATATCAGTGATCATTGGGCTTTCAAATGTCAATGTTAATGATCAATGGGCACTCAAATGTCAAGGTTAATAATCAACGGGCATGCAAGTGCTTTTTTTAGCAATGGAAAAGTCAATGTCAATGTAAATGATCATTGGGCACTCGTATGACAATGTTAATTATCAATGGGCACTCGAGTGGTAATATTAAGAGCAATGGACCAGTAAATGTCAATGTTATTGATCAGTGAGCACTCAAATGTCAACATTTATGATCAGTGGGCACTGGAGGGTATTGTTAAGAGCAATGGAAAAGTCAATGTTAATGATCATTGGGCATCCGTATGTCAATGTTAATAATCAATGGGCACTTGAGTGGTAATGTTATGAGCAATGGACCAGTAAATGTCAATGTTAATGATCAATGAGCACTCAAATGTCAATATTTATGATCAATGGGCACTCGAGTGTATTGTTAAGAGCAATGGACCAGTAAATGTCAATGTAAATGATCAATGACACTCAAATTTCAATGTTGATGATTGATTGGCACTCAAATGTCAATGTTAATGATCAATGGGCACTCAAAAAATTGTATGTTAATGATCGATGGGCACTCAAATGTCAATGTTAATGATCCATTGGCACTCAAATATCAATGTTAATGATCGATGGGCACTCAAATGTCAATGTTAATGATCAATGGGCACTCAAATGTCAATGTTAATGATCAATGGGCACTCAAATGTCAATGTTAATGATCCATTGGCACTCAAATGTCAATGTTTATGATCAATGGGCAATCAAATGTCAATGTTAATGATCAATAGGCACTCAAATGTCAATGTTAATGATCCATTGGCACTCAAATGTCAATGTTAAAGATCGATGGGCACTCAAATCTCAGTGTTAATGATAAATGGGCACTCAAATGTCAATGTTTATGATAAATGTGCACTTAAATGTCAATGTTAATGATCAATGGGCACTCAAATGTCAATGTTAATGATCGATGGGCACTCAAATGGAAATGTTAATGATCAATGGGCACTCAAATGTCAATGTTAATGATCGATGGGCACTCAAATCTCAATGTTAATGATCAATGGGCACTCAAATGTCAATGTTAATGATCGATGGGCACTCAAATGTCAATGTTAATGATCCATTGGCACTCAAATGTCAATATTAATGATCAATGGGCACTCAAATGTCAATGTTAATGATCAATGGGCACACACATGTCAATGTTAATGATCAATGGGCACTCAAATGTCAATGTTAATGATCCATTTACACTCAAATGTTAATGTAAATGATCAATGGGCACTCAAATGTTATTGTTAATGATCAATGGGCACTCAAATGTCAATGTTAATGATCGATGGGTACTCAAATGTCAATGTTAATGATCAATGGGCACTCAAATGTCAATGTTAATGATCGATGGGCACTCAAATTTTATTGTTAATGATCAATGGGCACTTAAATGTCAATGTTAATGATCAATGGGCACTCAAATGTCAATGTTAGTGATCAATGTGCACTGGAATGCTACACAGGAAAATGTGCACCATGTGTTTAACACATGTTTAACACGTGTTTAACACATGGTCACAAACACGTGTTTTACACAAAAAAACGAGCACCTAGTGTTTAACATGTGTTTGAAGCCATGTGTTAAACACGTGTTAAACATGTGTTTTACACGTGTTTATGTAAACACGTGTTTGTTATATGAGCCGATAAATATGCACATTCTCGGGTAATATATATTGGAAATTACTCTTTTTCTCCTTGTTCTTTGCACAGTTAGCTGATTGATGTGAAAAATATTTGTTCAGGTTGGTAATTGAGGGCTTTATACTGGTTTTGACACCTGTTCATTGACAGAACATCTGTATTTAAATGACCATAAACAAGTAGTGTAAGTTTAAAACATTTATTCAGCATTGTTATACAAATATACAGGTATTAGTACATTCCTCAAATATTTGTACATGATTATATATGGCTTTTCTATTGTTTAATATAAATACAGTTGAACCAGCCTTGTGAAAGTAATTGTACAGTTGCATTTACAGAATAACATATAAATTTACAGTTTCTTGTTTCAAATCACCATAATCACTTAGTTAAATCATCACCATTTTTATCACAGAGTTAAGTCACCCTTATCAAAGTGGTTTAAATAAACATTTTCACATTTAAACTTTTTACTCCTCATGTATAGGTTTTCTTACATATGTGAACAGCGTAGAACCAGATCAGCTGAAACATTCATGCCTTCTGATCAGGATCTACACTGTTTGCTTATTGTACATTAGATTAACTGGTACTAAGATCTGAATAGTGCATATCCTTATCACATGGCACAAATATGCCAGCTGATCTGGATCCACTCTACACATGTGATAATATTTATTTTAAAATGTCTTGGCTACGTTTGCACCAATAATAATGATCAATTTAATTCTGTGTTCAGATTTAAAGGCAGTCGCTACAGTTTCATAAAAATTTTCCCAAAATAGATTTTTTCAAACTTTGTCTATGTCAAGAACATGATGTTATACAATGAAAAACCAAATAAAAATGGGACCTTACCGCGGTTACTTGTTTTTTATTAGATACCGAAGATGTCACATTTTGAACAATGTTTACGATTTTCATAGACTTCTTTGTCGACATAAAATCATAGCATGTATCACAAGAATATCATAAATAATTCTTTTTTTTCAGTTAAAAACATTCTAAATTACAAATAAACTGCTAATTTTTGCAATACAAATAATGAAACACATATAAACAATTAAGTATTACCTATTTTACTACAAAGAATTTATGGTCAAATCTTTTCATTCTAAGGGATGTTTTTAAGATTACTTAAATTTAACATATTAATAGAATTTCACCATACACTACCAATATATTCACCAATGTATAACAAACATAAAATAAAAAAGAAAAATTTAGGTTACCATGTTAATTTGTTCGAAATGGCAATTTCAAAAAGGGGGGGGGGTAATAATGTATAAACAAAAAGACTTAAATGTATATGGTGTACATCGTTAATTTTTACTGTGGTATCATTTTATTTAGCGATGGATTAATTTTCGCGTATTTCGCGCTCGGACCAGTGCGCGAATTTAAACCTAAGCCAAAATTTAACCAATAATCCACATACGTATCCGAAACGAGCTATGTCCGAATAAGGCATGTCTTGGACCGTGAACTGTGTTTTATACATTGATAAAACCCAGATTGGACCGTGAACTGTGTTTTATACATTGCATTTAGACGGTGGTACGGTAGTTTAATACTCGTTGAAAAAAACTGTAGCGACTGCCTTTAAGAGAACTTTCAATTGCAAACTGTTTAACTTTTATTCACAGAACGTCTAATATGTATTCAAACACACAGAATAGTATTTTAAATGTGATAAAAGTAATAATTAAACAATGCTAAGGTCAACTGTCATTGGATTGTGCAAAGCACCATTTATGTGTATATATGCTTTTTGCAGGTTAGTAACAAGCATAACAAAATGACTGTCAAAGTTCAGGTTTAGCCACATCATTTTTGAACCCAATGTTCCTATGATTATTTAAGACAGTGCTGCTTGACAACTGAAGAGTGATTTAGATAACCAATAGAGGATGACTGGAGCTTGATCTTCTTTTCACTTCATCCTATAATAAAAATAATATTAAAGATTGTTTTCACATAAATGAAAATTTAAAAAAGCAACAATACATATTATAATAAATATTAGAATGATAAAAAAACCTGAAAAAGTAATGGTCTAACCATTAATATATAGTTTGTAATGGATTCCTGGAAAAGAAAACTAAAAACAAATCTGACTTTAATTCAGTACAATCTACCTGCACTTCAACCAATGATCTTTCTTGATATTAACCCTTTACTCCATGGACATCGTTTTTGTTACATGGATTACCAATGTGGACCTGGATCTACACTTTTCGCTTCTTAATCAGAAATAACCTAATGAATCTAAAAGAAAACAATGTAAACTCTGATCAGACAGCACAGATGTGCTGCCTGCAGGGTTGGCTTATTGACCGGTCGATTGAGTATTGACCGGGCCGGTGGTCAATACTGGTCAATAGTGGTCATTATTGGTCAATACTGGTCAATAGTGGTCATTTCTGGTCAATACTGGTCAATTCAATTTTATTCACTACAAAACTGTCCATAATGTTCTTAGAATCATGTTTAATCCTTTAGGCCCTTACAATAGACATTGGTAGGGCCTAGATGTTACTTAATTTATGGTTTAATATTGGATAATCCTTAAGTAAACATAATATTTTAATTGGTATGTTCCCATGTTCGATAAACAATAGAAGTGCAAGTCATGACCCCTCAGTGTCCTGACCATCCTTTGTCATACACAAGTGTTTATTGACAAGTGTGTAACACCTACTTTATGGTTATTGGATAATCCTTAAATAAACATATTAGCATCTTAATTGACATGTTCCCTGGTCCAATAAACAACAGAAGTGTGACACAACAACCCTCCATCTCCTGACAATCCATTGTCATACACAAGTGTTAATTGGCAGGTTTGTAACACCTACTGGTGGTGCAAATTACCTTTGCTTAAAATGAAGAGTTTTCAAGTTACAGAATCATTCTCTGTTGCTAGTTAGTTGATAAAACACTAAAAGTAAAATAATTTTTACTTTGTCTAAAAACTCACCAGAATGAAGCCAAAAGACCCTATTTGGGGATTTTATGATCTCATTACTGAGGGAAACAAGACAATTTCTAAGTGCAAAGCATGTTCCAGTGAAGTCAGTTCCAAAGTGTTAAGACTCAAATCGCATCTAGATAAGTGTCAGAAGTCTTTGGAACTGTACAAACAAAACTTAGGAATAGACTAGGAATTCAGAGAGCAGCAAAACTTGTTGCGTGTTACCGCTTTCTAAGAGGTAGTGATGAGCTTGACTGGTAGAACTGGTCATTAACCAGTGTGAAATATTGCTATTTAAGCATGTATTTTTAATGTTTATGCCAGAACAGTGTATGTTGGTGGACATGGTGGTGCTAAATGTTTCTATCATTTTGTTGGAATACTGTGTGCTAAAAGTTTAAATCTTTTTGTTGGAATACTGTTGTGTGTTGCAAATTTTCATTCTTTATTTTATTAGTATGAATTCTAATACAAGCACATACTTTGCAACTTGATTAGAAATGAAATAAATGTTTAATGGTTTGTTTTCTTCCTTTCTTTTATAAAAATCTTGAAAAAAAGTTCAATTGACCAGTATTGACCAGTATTGACCACTTGGGGGAGTATTGACCGGGACGGTTTTAACCGGTTAAAACCGCTGGTTAAAACCAGGGGCGGTCGATTGGTGCCAACCCTGGCTGCCTGATCTGGATCTTAACTGTTCGCCATGCAATAAAAGGTGTATAAAAGAGGGAAAAAGGAGTCGGCCATTCTATATCAAAGGCTATTTTTCCAATGTGATACTTGATGATATAAATAGTCTTTCTAATACCTTGCCTCTGTTATGTTCTTGAAAGTCATTACTTGTCTAAAGTGTTTGTTATTTACCTAAAGTGATCTTTCTTTTCATCTTTCCTGCCACAACTTTTCCAACTCCCATCCAGTAATCATACATGTGTCAACAAACTGTTAATGTACGAGCACTGCAAAAAATAAGTATATTTCACTTCAATCACAATTTCTGCCATTATATTACAGTTGATTTTAGTTTGGCTAGTAACATCATCCTACTCTACCTTTTTTAGAGCATCAACTGTACTACCTAAAATGTAAGCTACCAATAAAAGTTTTAAATGACTCCAGAACGTTATAGAATAATACAGTCAAACTTGTTTTTAGCAGCCACAAAAGGAAGTGACAAAAAGTGGCTACTCTACAGGTGGTTGTTAAAGACAGGTTAAAACGAGAACAAAATGTCAGTTTAGGATATATTCAAACTGGCTCTTTAAGACTGGTGGTTGCTTTTCCCGGATGGCTGCTAAGGCAGGTTTAATTATTATTCGGGGAGGGCTGTCATTAACGTTGTAAGAACTTGTTTCCTGACCCATTTACTAATTGTTTTGTTTTCGTAATCGTACTTTTGCTGTGTTTGTAATTGATTGTATATGCAATAAAATATGTTTAAACCTAAAACCTAAGGCAGGTTTAACCAAAACAAACAAACAAATGTATCTTAATAATACAGGGCTTTTTTTCACCATTTTGGGAATATGACCCATACCCCTGGAATTGGGAAATTTATCGTCGTTTTGCCAGAAATTAGTAATTTTTTAGCATCATTGGGGAATAAGAAGTGTTACTGTTATCTGCTGTTTTTTAATCATTGCCATCCATATTTAATATTGTCAGTAATTCATGGCTTGAAGAGCAAAAGTTGCAGTGATGATGCTGTTGTTTTTATCAGAAATGTTTGTTTTGATTCAATTGGGAATTTTTCTTCTTAAATTGGGAAAAAAGTATATGTTTTGCCTTTGGGAACATGACCGAATAACGGCTATAAAAGCAACTGAAAAAAAGCCCTGTAATAGATACTTACTAGAAGTGAGGGAGGTCTCTCTAAATATCTTCTGTGTTAGGGAATGTCTTCACGTACTGCACATTTGACATTGTACACCTAAATGTAAATTATTAGCATAATAAGTATTTTTTTAATTGTACAGACAATTAATCATTTTCTGCGTTCAAACAGTATGAGTTCCGGAACATATTCATAATCTTGATTTAAAAAAGTTAAAACGAAAATTGGTCTAGAAATCATTGTGTGTTCTAGCAACATCACCCCAAATAAGAGAAATGCTGCAAGAACACCATTTCTTAACACATTTTTTATTTATAACTCAAATGTGCGGGAACTGATTGAATGTCGTAACTGAATAACAGACTGTATTTGAACCAGTCTGTGACAAAATGACCCTTTTACATTCTTTAAATTGCCTGGTGCCAAGTCCCACTTACCTGAACTTTCATTAAAAAACTTATTGATTTTAAATGGAAAGATGATTTGTCACAGAGACTCATGGCTCATTTTTAATGTATACATTAGAACACTCTTACATCAGCTTAAAGTAAGATGCTGTTTCTTTCATAAACATCCTTCATTTTAGTATCAGATGGAAACAATTCACTTGTCTATATGTTAAAAGACATTTGAATTATCAACGAAACAGAGAATAAAATGGAAAATTAAAATATTATTTATTTAACAATTTTAATACACAATTTCTAAACCTAAACATGAAAAAAAAATTATATGTTATATTATTTTAAAGTAAATATGTATACTAACCGAGTATCTTGGTAAACAGCAGCAGATACCAAAATCTTTCCTTTGGTCAGTGTAGCGTCCATTAGACGCTGCAATGATTAAAACAGATAAAAATCATTAGTAAGGCACCAACCTTCTAATGTCTCCTGATTCTGTTTAGGACAAACGTCTTATCGGCTTGAAAGCTAGAGTTGAAAAGAGAGAGTCTCGTTAATTTTTACGGGATTTCCTGTGACGTCACACGGATGTTCTGGGTCAGCTGTTATGTTCTATTTTTGCACCAGTCGTGGACGCTACACTCAGCATTGTTGCCATTACAAATCAGTTTAATTTGCATCAGATCCTATTACAATAGAAAAAATAGTCTTTTAAATTTTAAATCAAAGTGTTTTTCTACCATAATCTTTATCAGATATGCACAAACTTTGTGGATCTAGTGAAAATGAAAGCCATTTCACTTGCTAATGAAGCTATGTTTGTACGAACTATAAGTTGTTATTATTTATAGTCCATACTGCTTATATATTATATTAAATATAAAATTAATTATTTTGAATAAAGCCATTAATGTTGGACAACATTTATACGTTACATTCAATTTTATTCAATGTTTAATTAAAATTCAATAAACTGCGTTTGATCCGGAATAGACCGAGATCCGGAACCCTCGCGTTGAGTTGACTCACATATTAGATCAAAAAAGCAGCTAAAGTAGCTTTTTTTTCTCCGCTGGCTTTTTCCAACCTCCTTGATCTTTAAAATCCACGCAAAAATTGAAAGTTGCTGATGAAACCATTGAGGACTTTGTTTACATCGCGAAAACTGAAAATTTGTGAAATATTTTTTATGCTCTAATCCCGTAAGCCCTGAGTTCAGGCTGTCTAGGTTAAATATTATTTGTCTTGAAAGAAAACCATATGTTCTTATACTAACCATGTAAATTTAGCTGTAAACGACACATATTTTTGTTATGCCCGGTAGCGTTGTGTTGACAGCTCTGACGTCATCATCGTCTAAAAATCGCGTGCAACCGTTCCAGGCGGATTAGCTTCATTTAAGCCCCGGTTACAACGCGCCGTACGTGCAAGTGCGTGCTGTCTACGTGCAAAAACGTGGGCCAAATTCGGGGACCCGTCGTGGTGAGTACAGCCTTCGTACGGATTTGGGAGCACGCAGAGACGCCGTAGCATTTTCAGTGCATGCAAAACTTTCTCTGCAATCGAGCTGCGTGCGGGCTACGGATTCACCACCTGTATGGGTGACGTGCGTGCCCTTAACGTCCACGAGCGTATAACGCACTGCCTCTGCGAGTCTTTACGTGGTCCGTTCGTGGTCCGTGCTTCCTCAGTTTAGCCGTCCAAAACGCGCAGAGAACTCAGGCAGACCTTACAGAGCAAGTACGTGCTCCGCACTTACAACGCACGGTGTGCGCACGGACCCTTTGCGGTATATAAAATATATATCGAGTATCGATAGGTCGTCCTTATATATATTTCACCAAACAGCGACCGAAATAAACTCACGTTCACCGCACTTGCACGCACTTAGGCTACAACGGGCGAGCGAGTAAGGCCGGTATTTCATAGTTCCGTGGTGGGTGATCCGTACCCGTGTCCGCGTCCGTGTCCGCGGTTTTTCACTCACCAAAGAAATTGTTGGGTACATTCCATACCTCCGTGTCTGTTACACGTCGCGGACACGAAAACGGACACGGAGGTATGGAATATACCCAACGATATCTTTGGTGAGTGAAAAATCGCGGACACAGACGCGGAAGTGGACACGGATCACACATCACGGAACTATGGAATACCGGCCTAAGAAGCCCGTACGTGAGTAGTACTGCCTCCGTAAGCTGACATGGAAATCGCACGGCGATCCTGCGTTCTGTGTCATTTTGTTGTCTTGTATTTATGTTATGTATAACTCAATTTCACCATTTCATTTTATTTTATGTGTCACCATCGTTTGTAATATAATTACTTGATTTTCTTCTCCTATACTTGTATGCCATGCTAATTACCTTGTGGAAATAAAGAGAATATATAAGTAAGCGAAATATAAAAGCTCCTGGTACAACAATGAATGCGTAATCGCGAGACGAAATTTAAAATATGCAAATAAAATATATCGTAAAAACAAATCGCCGACAATAGCGGAAGTGCTTATCACGAATCGCCGCTAATTCAGATTGGCTAAACGAAGTGCAAAATTTAACTTGCTACAGAAAAATAAAATGAAAATGTTATCTAAATTTAGTCATAAACAGTTTTGGAGTGAAATATAGGAATAACCATGCTGTAATTTTGAAGTGTGCGACGGTATACACAGATTTTAATGGTCGCAAATATTTTTAACGGCGAAGGCGCAGCCCTATGTCTTATTAAGCCCGCAATTAAGAAACATATTAAAAGATAAGAAAGGGTGTAAGCGTATATACAATATTATGCAAAGTAATGTAATAACCACTCCGTACAAATGGAGCCATCTCTTAAATGACATAACTGTGAACGAATATGCTCTAATCTGTAAAACAACCGCAAACATAGACGAGATTAAACTCAAAAACTTCCAAATAAACAACTACATTTTAACAACAAAGAGATTTTTATTTAAGATAAAAATAGAGGATAGTGATCTCTGTTCCTTTTGTGGACAAACTTCAGAAACAATTATTCATTTGTTATATCAGTGTCAAATAATAAACAATTTTATCTTAAAAATAAACAACTGGCTCAGAAATGTTTGTCTGATGAACTACGACTTTGATGTAAAAAATTATATTTTTTTCACACGGTAAAGATGACACAATACGCTTTATACTTCTTATTATTAAATATTTTATTTATAAAACAAAGTTTAAAGATAACTGTAGAGCATTACTCAGCCTACGACTGTTTAAACAATACTTGAAACAAAAATTAATTGCCAAACAATACATATCCAAAATAAACAGAAAAAGTGAATTATTTGACAAAAATTTTAGTACTATACTCAGTAAACTTTCTAAATAGGTTATATATTGACAGACATAATAATATCCCCGACAATTTGAGCAAATATCATATTTAAATAATTAAATTATTATTTTATTACAATAAATGTTTCTACTCATTATAGTTATATTGCAAGTAGAGCTGTCACATTGAAGTATTTAACATAGAAGTTTATACAAACATGTAAAGTTTTTATTTTAATTGAAATCTACCGCCATACGGGGGGAGGGGTTTCTATTATAGTTTTTCATAGTTTTGTTAATGTTATACTCAGATATGTAATAGTGAGGTTTTGATACCCTTGGAACTAAAATTATGCACTGTCAAATAACTATGTGAGAAATGATGTATTTGTATTATGTTTTTGCCGAATAAATGGGGTTACCCACAATGGGGCCCGAAACGAAAAAAAAACACGTGTTAAACACATGTTTTTATCAACCGTGTGTTTGTAAATATGTGTTAAACATGTGTGCAACACGTGTAATACACATGTATACTAAACATGTGTTAAACACGTGTATGTTTCTAACTGCATGTTTGAAAACATGTGTTAAACACATGTTTGTAAACACATGTTTACAATACCACATGTTATACACATGTTAAACACGTGTTAAACACATGTGACTCAAAACATGTGTTAAACACATGGTGCACATTTTCCTGTGTAATGTTAAGAGCAATATACAAGTCAATGTCAATGAGTAATGGGCACTCAAATGTGTGTTTAGATATATGCACTATGTTATAGGTATTTCTTTACACATTTTACAGGTCTTTATCACATTACATTTTTGCTGTACTTCAACATTGTTTCCATTACTTATAATAACAGAATCTTTGGAAATGTTAATATGGTAAACTTGTGGCCTGTTAAACATGTGACTAGTGAAAAATAGATTGTTGAACAGAATATGTTGTATTTTAATTTGATTGTAATTAAATTTCTCGACCCTGAAGAGTTATGGAACTTGGACTAATAGAATTGGAAAAAAAACTTGTGGTAACAAAAATTGTCATATAATAGTCTATAATATCAAGGTAAAGAGCAATATAAAGACATCTGAGATTGTAGTCATTTATTTTGCCGATCAACTATTCCTGCCAAGCCAACAATGGCTAACAATGAATGGTTTACTATCATACACACAAAATAAATCGCCCATTTCATCTAAAATATATGTAAAGCATGTGAACTGTGTAAAGATTGATCATATAACTGGTTTTATCATGCCTCGTCGGATACACCTCCTCGCCGCGTATAATGCACACTTGGATTCAACGATTTTTGGTAAAAGCAATACAGCAACACTTGCAAGAGTGGTTATACGAGAGGCGTCCAGACTTTTATACACTGTCAGATTGATTAAACCTCACGCATGTGAGATAAGGTTTATACTATTTTAAAAACGACACTGTTACATTGGATCACTCAAGGTCCGTGTTCAACGATCATACCGCTAGAGGCCCGGGTATAATGTCGAATCTAGAATGTACTAGAATTTAAACGACAATACTAACGTGCGACGCTTGCCATGTCTTTACCGTTCTTGATAAAAATCCCCCCCCCCCCGTACATGAAATCATTGCGGTCTTTATTCTTGTCGAATAGACAGAGACCTCAGATCACTAGAGGCACAAGATCGCTGTATGTCTCGAACAGACATTACTTGCATGGCGACACTCTGCGCGCGATGTTTCTACTGGATTCTTGATGAAAATACAATCTTGTCACATGGCATCACTAGATGCCCATAGTATTTGCATGAATAGACCAGGGTGAATAGACAATACAAGCTAAAGACGTATCAAGGCATGCTTTAATTATGTGACCGCAGTTACATCACTGGAGATCCATGATATTTCCAAAATATAATTGTCAAACAGATAATATTCATATGAGATCGCTCGAGGCTGATTTTCCACAGTATTATTTTTAACATATTCACATGGCCGCGAAATAGACCCGTGGAGAACAGTAAATATTTAAACGCGATATCTTTATACCATTCTGATTGACGCGATCACACTCACATTGACAGAGGCCCGCCGTGTAGCCTACACCATTCGGAGTAAAAAGACCATAGATCATCAATGGAACGCGGTCTCATCAACCAATTCTTAGTGATGACTATACTCACAGTACATAATGCGAGGCCGTGATCTCTTCTATAGCATTCTGAGTAAAGCGACCTCACTCAAAGTACATCACTCGATGCTCGTGGTCTCTTCTATACCATTCTAAGTGAAGAGACCACACAGTAGATCACCCGAGGCACGCGGTCTCTTCTATACCATTCTGAGTGAAGAGACCACACTCACAGTAGATCATCCGAGGCGCGCGGTCTCTTCTATACCATTCTGAGCGAAGAGACCACACTCACAGTAGGTCACCCGAGGCTCGCGGTCTCTTCTATACCATTCTGAGTGAAGAGACCACACTAACAGTAGATCATCCGAGGCGCGCGGTCTCTTCTGTACCATTCTGAGTGAAGAGACCACACTCACAGTAGATCACCCGAGGCGCGCGGTCTCTTCTATACCATTCTGAGTGAAAAGACCACACTCACAGTAGATCACCCGAGGCGCGCGGTCTCTTCTATACCATTCTTAGTGAAAAGACCACACTCACAGTAGATCACCGGAGGCGCGCGGTCTCTTCTTTACCATTCTGAGTGAAAAGACCACACTTACAGTAGATCACCTGAGGCACGCGGTCTCTTCTATACCGTTCATAGTGAAAAGACCACACTCACAGTAGATCACCCGAGGCGCGCGGTCTCTTCTGTACCATTCTTAGTGAAAAGACCACACTCACAGTAGATCACCCGAGGCGCGCGGTCTCTTCTATACCATTCTGAGTGAAGAGACAACACTCACAGTAGATCACCCGAGGCGCGCGGTCTTTTCTGTACCATTCTGAGTGAAGAGACCACACTCACAGTAGATCCATTATGAGTGAAGGGACCACACTCAAAGTACATCACTCGATGCGCGTGGTCTCTTCTCTACCATTCTATGATAAAAGATCACACTCACAGTAGTTCACTCGATGCGCGCGGTCTCTTCTATACCATTCTTAGTGAAGAGACCGCAAGTACAGTAGATCACCCGAGGCGCGCGGTCTCTTCTATACCGTTCTGAGTGAAAAGACCACACTCAAAATACATCACTCGATGCGCGTGGTCTCTTCTGTACCATTCTGAGTGAAGAGACTACACAAACACAGTAGATCACCCGAGGCGCGCGGTCTCTTCTATACCATTCTGAGTAAAATGACCACACTCACAGTAGATCACCCGAGGCGCGCGGTCTCTTCAATACCATTCTGAGTTAAGAGACCACACTCACAGTAGATCATCCGAGGCGCGCGGTCTCTTCTATACCATTCTGAGAGAAAAGACCACACTCACAGTAGATCACCCGAGGCGCGCGGTCTCCTCTATACCATTCTGAGTGAAAAGTCCACACTCACAGTAGATCACCCGAGGCGCGCGGTCTTTTCTTTACCATTCTGAGTGAAAAGACCACACTCACAGTACATCACCCGAGGCGCGCGGTCTCTTCTATACCATTCTGAGTGAAAAGACCACACTCACAGAAGATCACCCGAGGCGCGCGGTCTCTTCTATACCATTCTGAGTGAAGAGAACACACTCACAGTAGATCACCTGAGGCGCGCGGTCTCTTCTATACCATTCTGAGTGAAAAGACCACACTCACAGTAGATCACCCGAGGCGCGCGGTCTTTCTATACCATTCTGAGTGAAGAGACCACACTCACAGTAGATCACCCGAGGCGCGCGGTCTCTTCTTTACCATTCTGAGTGAAAAGACCACACTCAAAGTACATCACCCGAGGCGCGCGGTCTCTTCTATACCATTCTGAGTGAAGAGACAATTCTCACAGTAGATCACCCGAGGCAGGCGGTCTCTTCTGTACCATTCTGAGTTAAAAGACCACACTCACAGTAGATCACCCGAGGCGCGCGGTCTCTTCTATACCATTCTGAGTGAAGAGACAACACTCACAGTAGATCACACGTGGCGCGCGGTCTCTTCTATACCATTCTGAGTGAAGAGACCAAACTCACAGTAGATCACCTGATGCGCGCGGTCTCTTCTACCATTCTGAGTGAAAAGACAACACTCACAGTAGATCCATTCTGAGTAAAGAGACCACACTCAAAGTACATCACTCGATACGCGTGGTCTCTTCTATACCATTCTGAGATAAAAGATCATAGTCACAGTAGATCACTCGATGCGCGCGGTCTCTTCTATACCATTCTAAGTGAAGAGACCACACTCACATTAGATGACCCGAGGCGCGCGGTCTCTTCCATACCGTTCTGAGTGAAAAGACCACACTCAAAGTACATCACTCGATGCGCGTGGTCCCTTCTATACCATTCTGAGTGAAGAGACTACACAAACACAGTAGATCACCCGAGGCGCGCGGTCTCTTCTATACCATTCTGAGTGAAAAGACCACACTCAAAATACATCACTCGATGCGCGCGGTCTCTTCTATACCATTTTGAGTGAAAAGACCACACTCAAAGTACATCACTCGTTGCACGCTGTCTCTTCTATACCATTCTGAGTGAAAAGAACACACTCACAGTAGATCACTCGATGCGCGCGGTCTCTTCTATACCTTTCTGAGTGAAAAGACCACACTCACAGTAGATCACCCGAGGCTCGCGGTCTCTTCTATACCGTTCTGAGTGAAAAGACCACACTCAAAGTACATCACTCGATGAACGCGTTCTCTTCTATACCATTCTGATTGAAAAGACCACACTCAAAGTATATCACTCGATGCGCGCGGTCTCTTCTATACCATTCTGAGTGAAAAGACCACACTCAAAGTACATCACTCGATGCGCGCGGTCTCCTTTATACCATTCTGAGTGAAGACAACACTCACAGTAGATCACCCGAGGCTCGCGGTCTCTTTTATACCATTCTGAGTGAAAAGACCACACTCAAAGTACATCACTCGATGCGCGCGGTCTGTTCTATGCCATTCTGAGTGAAAAGACCACACTTACAGTATGCGAGGCCTTGGCGCGCGGTCTCTTCTATACCATTCTGAGTGAAAAGACCACACTCACAGTAGATCACCCTAGGCGCGCGGTCTCTTCTATACCATTCTGAGTGAAAATACCACACTTACAGTAGATCACCCTAGGCGCGCGGTCTCTTCTGTACCATTCTGAGTGTAGAGACCATACTCACAGTAGATCACCCGAGGCGCGCGGTCTTTTCTATACCATTCTGAGTGAAAAGACCACACTTACAGTAGATCATCCGAGGCGTGTAAGTTTAACTTAGATGGGTTAGAGATAGGGTTTTGCTTACAAGGGTCGCTATTCTTTAGGAGTCATTCTATGTGAGGGTCATTACATAAATATCCCCACCGATAGACATCGGAGGGGAATATGGTTGGGGCACCCGCTAATGACTCCGTCTGTGCGTTCGCATTTATAATTGGACGGAAAAAAAATAAATTTTCAGGAATAACTGCTACCGATTACTTATTGTTTATCAAGAAAAAGTGGATTTACTCTCTCTCTATTCGGAAGTTATGGTCCTTTGTTACTTTTTCTTTTATATTTCTATGTATAAAAATACATATATATGGCTTTTTGTTACTTTTGTTCTTATATCTGCCATTTCAAGCGATCTTTACCAAGCTTGAATCACATTATTCTTGAAGTTTGAAACATGGTTATGTGAGTCTGTATAGTCTGGTACTTATGAGGCGACAGGAACGAGAGCAACAACTAACAAACAACAACTTTATAGAATGATTTCTTGTTACCGCCGTTTATACTCAGTAAGTGATCTATTAGGCAATGAGTTTATATATTTATTTTAATTTATTTGCTAAGAGACGCAGTATTCTATTTCTAAGGAAAATGACCACGAGATCGTTATACTATCAAGGTTACGCTTCTCCGAAACTGAAGTCAGACGTGTAAGTACTCATCTGAATCCACATGATTCACCTAAAATGCCCGAATGCATCGGATTGTTGTGTCTGTGCGTTTGCGTGAGTGCATATGCGCGTGTGTTGTAAAATGCATTAATATGCATGAAAATACTTCTGTCAAGTTCTTATCATAAAGCGTGTAACATATAAACCACTTTCTCTTTTACATTAAAAAACTGAAAATGAAGATAAAGCCAGCACAGTTGAAACATATGCTCTGCACGCCGTCTCAATAAAGTGAAAATTTAAACAAAGTGGTCATTTTCCAGGGGTTTAACAGTTATGGAGCAGACAGGCAATACTTGGCTCAAACCTTTGACTTCTACTTGTGACCTTGCCCTTGAACCAGCACGGTCGAAACATAGGTTCTGCATATCATCTCGAAGAGGTTAACATTTGATCCAAGTTTCATAAAGTTCCTTCCAGAAATTGTAAGTTATGAAGCTGGCACGCATTTGCATGACTCAAACCTTTGACCGCCACATGTGGCCTAGACCAGCGTGGTTGAAACAGGTTCTGTACATTGTCTCTATGAGGTATACATTACACCAAAAGTATGTGAAATTGTAGGGATTTAGAACTTATTGAGCGGACACTAAGTACGTGGTTCAGATCTTTGAATCCTTGACCTCAAGCCAGCTAGTTTGAAATATACCGATAGGTTCTGCACATCATGTTGATGGGATGAACATATGGTTACAGTTTTATGAAATTCCTTCGAGAGGTTTCAATGTTATGAAGCAGACAAGAAATACATGGTTTAAGCTTTTTAACACCACTGGTGACCTTGACCTTGAGCTGGCCAGGTTGGAACTTGGGTTCTGATCATCGTCTTGATGGGGTGAATATTGACCAGAATATCATGGAATTCCTTTCCGGGGATTAGAAATTATTTGCGGACAGGCAATCTGCACACCAGGCGTACATGGACGGATGCATGAAGACCAATTTTTATATACTGCAGGGGATAATAAAACTTAATGATAAAAGCTAAAAATTACAACATACTAAAACAAACAATATACGTGTAAATAAATCATGTTTTATTCAATAACATTTTAAGAAGAGATATACTCAAGTTAATGTAACTTTGGAAAGGTGTAACATTGGAATCTAGGGCGTCAGATAAAAAGACATTGATATCAGTGTTGTGACTTATCTAGTCATTATAAACAACAACAATGGTTGTTTTCTTGTCGTTGTAACATTGGTCATAACCTAAAAAATAGTCAGTAGATTTGCTTAAAATTCCAACTCTTTGAACAGTCCTTTTTCATAATATTCCATAACCCTAGTAATTGTAATTAGAGGGGAGTTCCTTTTAACACATGTTGCCATGGGTACATTTATCTTCCTGAATGCAATAAACTATTTATTAAATTCTTAAATATAACCTTTGCTGTTCACAAACCAACAAGAAAACACAAAACCTAATGGGTATTGAAAACAGTTTGATTTGTTGAGGTTAGGTTTCGCAAGTACAGAGAACAACAGGACATGAAATGGTCAGCAGTCAAGTATGACTGTTGATTCTTTTCTGTCTGGCATTACCCTGGTCATTGCAATGCCTGTAAATGTTGTCATCCTCGGAATAGAGCGACACTTCACACCCAAATCTACAACCTGAAACCAAAATGATAACTTGATAAAATGCTGTCGCAACAGTTTTGATGAAACAAACATTGGTGCTCTTTAATCATCACAAAATAGACCTAGGATAAGAAGCATGATTGATCAATATATCTTTAAAACCAACAAATGACATTGGTGCCAATAAACGATCCATTAAGTTGTCAGCAATGTAATGTAATCTACAGCAAAGTAACTTGTTGTAAATTTTATTGTGCTTGTGATATAATACAACTTTAGATATCAGTTAATATCTGTGTACATTATACAATGTATAATTATGGTTTGACTTTGATCAAGTGCTGTTTTGTTCTGAAAGACACTGATAATGGAATTTGGTTTATTTCAACAAAATGAGTATTGAGTTAATACCAAGAACTCAATTAAAAAAAAGGCCACAAAAATATTTAATTATAAAACATTAAGAAAATAGAATAAAGCTCACCAATATCAGCATGTTATAAAACATGGCAATTTACATGTAAGATTTATACATGTCAATTCTACCATGAGCATTTCGCTGTGTATTTTGGGATATTATTTCTGTTAATCATCTTAATTATAAAAGTTTTCACCAAAATACACCTTAAATGATTAACTCATATTTTAAAAGAATCTACAATTTTAGTATTAACTTAATGGACACATTAAATTCATACCAGATCATCAGCTTATGACTTTTGATAGGAGATAACTTACCGTTATATGTGTTTTGAAGTACTAAAATCCTCAATGACCAATACTTCTACACATTTTCTGTAATACTGGAAATGGAATAGTTGACTTTCAGTTACTGGAAATATATTTCTGAATAATTCAGAAATGCATCCACCTGAAAAAAAAGAAACCTTATTTATTTAAATTAGAAAACAAGACAGTTGTCGTGCTGAAAACCAGACCAAAATAAAATCAAGCTACATTGAAGTAAATGGGTCTTCACAGCAGCTCATGTATAACAGTATGTTTCCTCATACTCTGGTCCAGACAAATGCATGCTCTAATGGACAGACACGCAACACAAGCACATAGGCCAAACCCAATTGTGATACAGTCAATTGAATTCCCAATTGTTATACTCTGTATGATGACAAACACTCATATGATACTTCATTGCAGAACCTTGAATAATTACTGAGGAAAGTAGAAACATCACCATAATTATGTCAAAATGATAAAAAAATGGATGCATGAGAATTTCATGTATAGCTGGTATAGTAATTCCAAATAATCATGGGCATTTGTAAAATGAGCATCTTTATTTGTTATTGGTAAAATAAACTTGAACAAAACTAGATGGGTGTTCAGTTGAACACTTGTCACCGTGTGGTACTATGTCAGAATAAAAATGCAAGTACAGTAAGGGGCTTGATTCTATCTTGACCTCAAGAACTTAGCATCATCACAAGTATGTTGTGATGCGCATTTTAATTTGAAAGTTTGATGAAGAAATATTGAGAAATGGCAAAGTTATAGCCAACATTAAGTTTTCGTGTCTAAACCCAAGTACAAACATGGGTATAACTCCATAAAATGTGATCTTGACCTAAAGAGTTTGGCATCATGATGAGCGTGCTGTCATAAGCAATATAATGAAATGGCAAAGTTTCAGCCAACATTAAGTTTTTGTGACTGAGGGACCGACAAACATAGTAATCCCTATGAATCGCCATCTCTTAGCAAGGGCAAAACAAAAAAAAAACAAAAACAAACTGAATTAAAAGAAAAAAGCACAATAACTCTTACAAATTATACAATAGGGGGTACTTACTTCTTGATTGCATGTAGATGATATGCATGCAGATGCTTCAGATACTCTCTGCACAATGTGCACATCTTCACCGGATGCAAACCTCACACTGGATGATGATTTATGGCTATTTTCTGAAAATTTACAATTGTTTGACTAAGATTGTACACTAAATACATGTATATGTCATGAATATAATTTTATTTTAAGCTATCCAGTGAAATTTAGAATTTTGTAGGTGAAATTAAAGTGATATTTCACTGTATATAAACTTTGGAATATCATTTTTATTTTCCCTGTTTTTTTTCTTGTTGGTACCCATACGCACATAATACTCCAACTGAGAAAGTTTAGAAAACGGGTTTATGTTTAACTTACACGACCTCATAACATAACAACATAAACAAATGCTGAGCAAGAAAATAAGTTATTATTGTCAGAATCCAATGCCTGTATGATTTTTTCTTAATTACTTAGTAATCATCAAAAAATCATGTCTCCAATACGAAAAAGCAGAGTCTCGCATAATATCTACATCTTGTCTGTTTCCTTGCTTCTACTGACATTAAGTACATTAACAATGACAGCATGACTAGAACTAAAAAAAACACAAAACATTGGAGGTATCAGTGGTATTCTTACCATCAATAATCGAGCAGTAGAACCGGCTGTACTTGTGCCAGTCCAACATTTTAGATTTTGTGTTCACTCTTCCCTAAATATTGTAACTGAAGTCAAAAGTATGAACAATTTGCTTCTCATCACATTTTTTGACATCACAACCTGAAAAAGAAAATAACAAGAAGCAAGTCAACAGGGTGCTACAACAGCCAGGTCTCAAAACAAGAACTGATAAATCGGACAAGGAACGGCCTACTGCTGCTACAACAGCCTGATCTCATAATCAGATCTGGTTTGTGAGACCAGGAGAGCCCTCCTGCTGCTACTATAGCCTGGTCTCACAATCAGATCTGGTACATGAGACTTGTCTCATTCAACAGTCTGGTCTCACAATCAGACCTGGAACATGCGACCAGGAGAGCCCTACTGCTGCTACAACAGCCTGATCGCATAATCAGATCTGTTAAATGACACCTTAAGAGGCCTACTGCTGCTACAACAGCCTGGTCTCAATCAGATCTGGTTCGTGAGACCAGGAGAGCCCTCCCGCTGCTTCTACAGCCTGGTCTCACAATCAGATCTGGTACATGAGATTTGTCTAATTCAACAGTCTGTTCTCATAATCAGATCTGGTACATGAGACCAGGAGAGCCCTACTGCTGCTACAACAGCCTGATCTCATAATCAGATCTGTTAAATGAGACCTTTAGAGGCCTACTGCTGCTACAACAGCCTGGTCTCAATCAGATCTGGTTCGTGAGACCAGGAGATCCCTCCTGCTGCTACTACAGCCTGGTCTCAAAATCAGATCTGGTGCATGAGACATGTCTAATTCAACAGTCTGTTCTCATAATCAGATCTGGTACATGAGACCAGGAGAGCCCTACTGCTGCTACAACAGCCTGATCTCATAGTCATATCTAGTACATGAGACCACGAGAGGCCTACTTGTGCTAAAAACAGCCTGATCTCACAATCAGATCTGGTACATGAGACCACGAGAGGCCTACTTCCACTACAACAGCCTTATCACATAATCAGATCTGGTACATGAGACCACGAGAGGCCTACTGCTGCTACAACAGCCTGGTCTCATAATCAGATCTGGTACATGAGACCAGGAAAGCCCTACTGCTGCTACAACAGCCTGGCCTCACAATCAGATCTGGTAAATGAGACCAGGAGAAACCTACTGCTGCTAAAACAGCCTGGTTTCACAATCAGATCTGGTACATGAGACCAGGAGAGACCTACTGCAGCCTGGTCTTACAATCAGATCTGGTACATGAGACCAGGAGAGGCCAGGCCTACCGCTGCTACAACCGCCTAGTCTCATAATCAGATCTGGTACATGAGACCAGGAGAGACCTACTGCTGCTACAACAGCCTGGTCTCACAATCAGATCTGGTACATGAGACCAGGAGAAGCCTACTGCTGCTACAACAGCCTGGTCTCACAATCAGATCTGGTACATGAGACCAGGAGAGACCTACTTCTGCTGCTACAACAGCCTGGTCTCACAATCAGATCTGGTACATGAGACCATGAGAGACCAACTGCTGCTACTACAGCCTGGTCTCACAATCAGTCCTGGTACATGAGACTGGTCTCATCCAACAGTTTGCTCTCATAATCAGACCTGGTACATGAGACCAGGAGAGCCCAACTGCTGCTACAACAGCCTGGTCTCACAATCAGTCCTGGTACATGAGACTGGTCTCATACAACAGTATGCTCTCATAATCAGACCTGGTACATGAAACCAGTAGAGCCCAACTGTTGCAACAACAGCCTGATCACATATGATATTCAGATCTGGTAAATGAGACCAGGAGAGGCCTACTTTTGCTACAACAGCCTGATCTCACAATCAGACCTGGTAAATGAGACCATGAGAGGCCTACTTCTGCTACAACAGCCTGGTCTCATAATCAGATCTGGTACATGAGACCACGAGAGGCCTACCGTTGCTACAACAGCCTGATCTCATAATCATATCGAGTACATGAGACCACGAGAGGCCTACTTCTGCTACAACAGCCTGATCTCACAATCAAATCTGGTACATGAGACCACGAGAGGCCTACTTCAGCTACAACAGCCTTATCACATAATCAGATCTGGTACATGAGACCACGAGAGGCCTACTGCTGCTACAACAGCCTGGTCTCATAATCAGATCTGGTACATGAGACCAGGAGAGGCCTACTGCTGCTACAACAGCCTGGTCTCATAATCAGATCTCGTATTTGAGACCATGAGAGCCCTATTGCTGCTGCTACAATGGCCTGGTCTAATAATCAGATTTGGTACATGAGCTTGTCTCATTCAACAGTCTGGTCTCATAATCAGATCTTGTACATGAGACCAGGAGAGCCCTACTACTGCTACAACAGCCTGGTCTCATAATCAGATCTGGTACATGAGACCAGGAGAGGCCTACTTCCGCTACAACAGCCTTATCACATGATCAGATCTGTTAAATGAGACCTTAAGAGGCCTACTGCTGCTACAACAGCCTGATCTCATAATCAGATCTGGTTCGTGAGACCAGGAGAGCCCTCCTGCTGCTACTTTAGCCTGGTATCACAATCAGATCTGGTACATGAGACTTGTCTCATTCAACAGTCTGGTCTCACAATCAGACCTGGAACATGAGATCAGGAGAGCCCTACTGCTGCTACAACAGCCTGATCTCATAATCAGATCTGTTAAATGACACCTTAAGAGGCCTACTGCTGCTACAACAGCCTGGTCTCAATCAGATCTGGTTCGTGAGACCAGGAGATCCCTTCTGCTGCTACTACAGCCTGGTCTCACAATCAGATCTGGTACATGAGACTTGTCTAATTCAAGAGTCTTTTCTGATAATCAAATCTGGTACATGGGACCAGGAGAGCCCTACTGCTGCTACAACAGCCTGATCTCATAGTCATATCTAGTACAAGAGACCTTGTCATATCTAGTACAAGAGACCACGAGAGGCCTACTTCTGCTAAAAACAGCCTGATCTCACAATCAGATCTGGTACATGAGACCACGAGAGGCATACTTCCGCTACAACAGCCTTATCACATAATCAGATCTGGTACATGAGACCACGAGAGGCCTACTGCTGCTACAACAGCCTGGTCTCATAATCAGATCTGGTACATGAGACCAGGAGAGGCCTACTGCTGCTACAACAGCCTGGTCTCATATTCAGATCTCGTACATGAGACCATGAGAGCCCTATTGCTGCTGCTACAATGGCCTGGTCTAATAATCAGATCTGATACATGAGCTTGTCTCATTCAACAGTCTGGTCTCATAATCAGATCTGGTACATGAGACCAGGAGAGCCCTACTGCTGCTACAACAGCCTGGTCTCATAATCAGATCTGGTACATGAGACCAGGAAAGGCCTACTTCCGCTACAACAGCCTTATCACATGATCAGATCTGTTAAATAACACCTTAAGAGGCCTACTGCTGCTACAACAGCCTGGTCTCATAATCAGATGTGGTTCGTGAGACCAGGAGAGCTCTCCTGCTGCTACTATAGCTATAGCCTGGTCTCACAATCAGATCTGGTACATGAGACTTGTCTCATTCAACAGTCTGGTCTCACAATCAGACCTGGAACATGAGACCAGGAGAGCCCTACTGCTGCTACAACAGCTGATCTCATAATCAGATCTGTTAAATGAGACCTTGAGAGGCCTACTGCTGCTACAACAGCCTGGTCTCAATCAGATCTGGTTCGTGAGACCAGGAGAGCCCTCCCGCTGCTACTACAGCCTGGTCTCACAATCAGATCTGGTACATGAGACTTGTCTAATTCAACAGTCTGTTCTCATAATCAGATCTGGTACATGAGACCAGGAAAGACCTACTGCTGCTACTACAGCCTGGTCTCAAAATCAGATCTGGTATATGAGACCACAAGAGGCCTACTGCTGCTACAACAGCCTGGTCTCATAATCAGATCTGGTAAACGAGACCAGGAAAGCCCTACTGCTGCTACAGCAACCTGGTCTCACAATCAGACCTGGTATACGAGACCAGGAGAGCCTTACTGCTTCCACAACAGCCTGGTCTCACAATCAGATCTGGTACACGAGACCAGGAGAGCCCTACTGCTGCTACAACAACCTGGTCTCACAATCAGACCGTGTACAGGAGACCAGGAAAGCCCTACTGCTGCTACAACAGCCTGGTCTCATAATCAGATCTGGTACGTGAGACCAGGAGAGCCCTACTGCTGCTACAACAGCCTGGTCTCATAATCAGATCTAGTACATGAGACCAGGAGAGGCTTACTGCTGCTACAACAACCTGGTCTCACAATTAAACATGGTACACGAGACCAGGAGAACCCTTCTGCTGCTACAACAGCCTGGTCTCACAATCAGACCTGGTACACGAGACCAGGAGAGCCTTACTGCTGCTTCAACAGCCTGGTCTCACAATCAGATCTGGTACATGAGACCAGGAGAGGCCCACTGCTGCTACAACAACCTGGTCTCACAATAAAACATGGTACACGCGACCAGGAGAGGTCTACTGCTGCTACAATAGCCTGATCTCATAATCAGATCTAGTACATCAGTAGCATGAGACCACGAGAGGGCCCTTCTGTGGCTTCAACGGCCGATCACAATACCGAATGTTTATGGGAGTCAAATGAAAGAAAACAGAAACTTACTAAATACTTAATGTCAAATATCACTAAATGTAATAGTTGTTCTAGGACAATGCGGAAATTTAATTGTACATGTCCAATCCATCTTTCTATGGCAAGCAACACCTTGGATAAAATAACGTGAAATTGAATTTAGTTGTCACAAACACTTACAAGTAATTGAGCAAGATAAGGAAACGGACCTTGTTGTAGAACCAAAATGTCTTTGATAATTAGCTTAATTCTGCTCCAACCATAAAAACATGGTTATGGTAAACACCTTAAAATCTTAAGCAGCAATTAACAAGAAGAAATGTGCCACTCTTAATATTGTCTTATTTGCGGATGATTTCGTATATGTATATTGTGTACCAGAATAAAAGTCCCGGCTAGCTCAGTAGCTAGCGTAATTGGAACAGTATGTCTAGGCGCTGTCGCCGTACGGTTTCGCTTCCCTGTATTAAAAATTTATGATCAGTAAACATCTCATTAAGACATTCTCGTTGCATGCACACATACGTACGAGTTTGGTTGACACAACGGTAAGAAACGAAAGGAAAAAAAGTTAATTTACAATTGAGTAGGCTCTAAAAAAAGTTAATTTGCCTACAGTGCATGGGGTAGTACTTTAATGTCCCGGACAGTTTATATTAATTGTACTACTTATATAACACATATAAGTGACTGAACAGGAATGAAATTATCCGATATTTTAGACTTACCAGTTTTAACGCACCTGTTGTGAGTGATGTTTGTTTAGTTTATTACTTCGGCTTTATATATTTTCAATCGTACAGGTTTGTTGACTCCTTAAGAATATTACACGACGTTTACTTTTTACAGGCCTGCTACAGTTAAACTGATATTTTTTAGATATAAAAACACACTTAAACTTCGTTCTGACACTTGGAAATATACCTTTAAAATGTTGGTTTTTGTTTTCAACATCATGTTTGTATATCGAAGAACATTTTTGCCATCATTAGTAATCTCTTGCTTTAGGTAAACTTAATGATTTTTTTTCAACAAAAACTAATTTTCTTTGATCTTAATCTGAAGTTATTCAGATAAATGTACCGTTTATAAATTATTGAACATTGATTTACTTACTTACATTGTATATACCGAACATACATATGCGGTTCAGGCAACAGAAACCAAAGACTTATGGCTCAGTGATGAATAAAAGGACGGCATATTGTTGTTTTGTTCTATTCGCCAATTTGAAAATAAAGTGAAATGTTCGTATCAGAAATGGCCACAACCAGATCATACGGCCTCCCCATGCAGCCAAAAACTTGAGAGGAAAATAAGCATGTGTATTCAAATGATCAATTTCAAAATCAAAAGGACAAATATTTAACGAAAAGGAGAACCCGAGGGGTTACCGCTTTGGAACGGTCAGCAGAAAACGAATTTGTATTTGGGGGTTTCAACCAAGTTCTAGGGTGTATCAACCTTACCCTTGCCCTACCAGGTTCTCATATGAACAAACGAGTACAAATTGTAAGAAATAACTCCAACCCACCCATTAACTCGACAATATTGCATGCAAAAGCACACAAACTCATGCAACAAGTTATTGATAATGTATAAATAATTTATCTCTAATATGTTCATTTAGTAACCTATATACCGAACATTCATTCGCGGTCAAGGCAACTGAATACCAATGACTTATGGCTCAATGATAAATACAAGGGCGGCCTAATGTTGTTGCTTTTTTGTTCACCAAATACTATGATAGCACGGTATTTACATCATAGTACTATCTGAATACAATGCTAGCAACATCACCCTCCAAGGAGAAAATAAATAAATGCTCATACGTTTCACATGGCCATCAAATATGATAAAGCTCTCGCAAATCATGGTAAAATGCTCCGGATGTGGACATTATTCTATACATAAAAGATTCACTACTTTCGATTAATCAACAAAAAGATTTCGGCAATAAACTGAAGTTTTCCCACGATGGCTGTATGATCTTATCATAGTGTATTAATAATTATAATAAAACCTTTGTATACAAGTAAATGTACAGGCAGCTACATTCCATCAATAAATCTAGTAACATCAATTGTTTATACCACAAACTTTCATAAAACATATGATTTAATGGAAGTTTTAACCCAATAAATGACATCATTAAATACCCATTAAATGCTTGCTACATGCATTGAATAAACGTTTAGTACTGTAGACCCATAATCTACTATAATAGTTGCCTGCAAGTGACAAATCCTCTGTTGCTTTCGATAGATTTTTATACACTGCTTTGATATTGGTCAACACAATTATAAATGCATATTAAATACTAAAAAACAATCACTTAACTGACGTTGTTAAAGAATTCGATATACAAATGACAACCGTGACTACTTATTATAATATAATAAGTAGGACAGCGGGATGAATAAATAGGAGACCGATATCTTGTTTAAATCGAGTTTACCCTTAGTCCCTTGAAATTTTAACTATTTAGATATCTCCGTAAAATAAATAGCTCATTTAAATGCGCTACTTATTTTATCTGGATTTTTATTATCTGGATACATTATAACAAAAGTATGTAATACATGTTTAGAAGTTTTACAATAAAACACAATTCGTAAACAATTTAAGAAATATTTGAAAAACGAAAACGAAAGTAGTGGACTTGTCTTAACTGGTATTTAAGCATTAAGATTTGTATGTAAAAACGAAGTTAGAAGTTGAACGGCTTAACAACAGTCGGTACAAAATTTAAACGATTTTAGAAAATCTAAAACGAAAGTAGCGGACTTTTCTTAACGGGTATTTAAGCACTGTGTTTTATATGTAGTAACGACGTTAGAAGTTAAAGGTGAAATAAATCGCTAATTTTAAACTTTAACCGATTTTATATGGATTAAGTAAAACAAAGGGCTGGTATGTAGTTTGACAATATAATGATTATTCTATACCTCTTTTAAAATAAAAAAAAATGTTGTTTAGAAGTTTTATAATAGAGACACAATTCGTTAAATTCGTCGATTTGGAAAAAAAGACGAAAACGAAAGTAGCCGACTTTGTCTTAACTAGTATTAAAGCATTGTGTTTAATATGTAAAAACGACATGAGAGGGTTTTATGAAGTATTATTAATTTAAATCAGCATTTTAAAAAACAAACACATTTGGTGCACAAGTTTAATGACTTTTGAAAAAAGAAAACGAAAGTAGCGGACGTGTTGTAACTGCTATTTAAATATTTTGCTTTATGTATAATAATTAGGTTAGAAGTTGAACGTTATTTATTATGTATTATGAAAACAACTAATATCCAGATCGTGTATTTCAGTGCGTTGGGTAAAAAGCAGGAAGTTGATAGTTGTATAAATAAAACAGAACCTGTTAAGACTGACGTGTCATTTTTACAAGGTTCTACTACTGACATATTTTCAGCTATCCGAGATATTGGACAGATAAAATAAAACTAAATAGGAATGTAAAGATACAGGTAGTGTAAGGGACATAATTAACATAGTATGTTTGGGTTATTAGGTTTGTTCAGGTTTATAGAAAACAATGGAAGTCAGTGGTAAAAAAGCAGACTTGGTGTCAGAATCGTGTGAGCTATGCCTGATCGAAGGTTTGTCAAGACAGGCGGATGGATACTGTAACGAATGCGATGAACACATGTGTAACAAATGCTTTCAACATCATGTCAAGTCAAAATTGAGTAGAAACCATGTATTGAGTCCGCTTGGCCAGAGTGTGCCGCTTGGTAAAAAGCAAACGGGAAGTAATGAAAAATGCAAAATACATGTAAAAGAAATCGTTAAGTATTACTGTCGTAAACACGACATGGTAACCTGTGGCGACTGCAATGTTGTTAATCATCATGGATGTAAAATGGAGTTTATAAGTCAATTAGCTGATAAATTTGAAAATAGTTCTGAGTTCAAAGAAATAGTCATGAAAATAGGGAAGCTAGAGGCCGAACGAAAAGAAAAAAAAGCACAATTAGACAGCAACCGCAAGGAAAACAAAGCATGTTTAGACACAGCTCTTGCAGAAATAAAGAAGTTCCGAAAAGACATAAACGAACACCTTGATAAAGTGGAGAAAGAGATAATATTCGAAGCAAACAAACTTGCAAAACAAAACGACGATATAATCGATGAGGTAGAGAAGATGCTTTCCGAACAGGATGTTGGTGATATAAGGAACACTCTCGATGCAAATAAGATTCAGGACGACACACTCTTTATTCGTAGCAAAGAATACACACCAAAACTTAGCAAAGTGGACAAAAGTGTTTCTTTAATACGAACAAAGAATGTAATTAGATGTTTTACATTTCAACAAGAGAAACAGCTCGCTGATATGATAAAGTCTGGTGTCAAGCTTGGATGCTTTAGAGGAGATACTGTTGGGCAGGAAAAACCCGCTGTGATTCAGAACATCAAGCAGCCCATCGAGACTATGAAACCCATAATGACAAGCGTGACAGCTGAGAAACAAGTTGAAGCGAGACAAAGTTATCTTTCGAAAGGTAAAATGCAGTATATGTACCATATAATTGTTTGCTTGTTTAGAGTATGTTCATCCGATTAAACATATTTAACGATATTTGATTACTTAACTTTGAAATTCCTTTCTTCTTAAATAAAGGAGATGTTATTTCAATGTTTAACCAATCGATTGCGCTCTGACTTTTAACTTTGAGGGTAAACAAAAAACGCATAGCTCCCATTCTGTTTTCACTTCAACGGGCAAATGTGGAATATTAATACACAATGAGCACACTAGTTTCTGTTTTTTAATTTATCATTAATTTTATCTTCTTCATGAAGTTCTTCACACAAAGCATCTAAGACACCTTCATAATATATACTACATGTACAAAAAAGTTCGCCACATATGTTAGTGCTTTCATTGACGGCACTGTGTTTGTTCATATTTAAATTGTGCCTAATATCTTATTGTGTTCATCAGTGTATGAAAAATAATTGAAATTGTTTACTTACATATCCTGGTTAACGGGATGAATTATTGATTCAGGTTTAAAGTTAAACTTAATTTAACACTATTTGATCTAAACTATTTAGAAAATTATGTAAAATCACGGCTTTTATGAATTTCTGTTAGAACAACATCGTCGGCAACATATCAAATTACCTCAAGTCAAGCGTTTTCGCAGCAACTACTGTATAAAGGGGTGGATTGACGTCACAATTCAAAATATTGTATACTGTCCAGTAGTTTATTATCAACCCAGTGGGCAATTCAACGTTGATACAACGTTGAAATTTGGTCATTTTTCAACGTTGAAATTTGGTTGAAACAACTATTGTTTTTGAAAGTTGAAATGACGTTGAAATTTCAACGTTGTATCAACGTTGTCATCATCGTTGAATCGACAGTTAAATCAACGTTGATATTAGGTTGAATTATGGTTATGTGGTTGCAGTTTGGTTTACCCATGGTTGGAATAAGGTAGTACAAAACAAAATTGAACATAATAAATATTTATTTACATCTAAATCAGTATACATGAGGGAATGCACATTTTTATCATATAAACATGAAAATATTAACAACAAACTTGGTTATAATAAAAATGATAATAATAACGACAACAGTAGCAATAGTAATAATAATTACTATAACTAAAACTAGAATTCGGTGTTCCAGGGAAAACATGTGTTGCCTAAAGTTGCATTTGGAACCGGCGAATCCAAAAGTTGTCAAACAGGAGAAATCATTCTTGTTGTCACAGACGGCTTTGTTCAGGCAGATGATATATTCTAATTATTAAGTGAATAGGACACATACTTTTTAGGTTACAACTTTTTAGGTTACAAGTTTCATGTAAAATTTGCATTTGGAAGCCGCATAACTAGAAAAATTAGTGTACAGGAGTTAACATTCTGATCACTGATGTCTTTGTTTTTTGCAGTTGATATATTTCAACAATGATAACACTAAAAATAATATTGATGATAACTCACATAATTCAGTATCAAAAAACAACAACAATAATCAGGTTGAAATACAATTTTGTAGATGAAGTTTATATAACTCTTTATGACAATAACAACCTTTATTAGCACTTCAGCCTTATACCCTTTGGCTTACTAATAGAACAGCTGTAGTCATGCAACTCTTAACATTTTATAAAACATAAATACATTGTGAGATGGAACACAAAACAAAATATCTAATTATTATAAATTGAATGTGTAAGTATTTGCTTAATTTTCTTCATGTTATTCAGTTAAACTCTTCATGTTATTCAGTTAAACTATAAACAATGTATAAAGTGAAGATATTTTGGTAATGTAAGATATTAAAGAATCTGAAATAACAAAAACAACAAATTAAAAATATATTATTTTTTTTTACAGAAAATCCATATCCATAAAATTCTTGTTTTGTTGGTGTTGTTTTAAACGTTGTGCTGTTGTTTTTACATAAGATATTTCATTATTTACCAATATGATTTAAAAGTATTGAAATATATATAACTTTAAATAAAACAAAAGCAACAATAACAATTATTATTATTACCAATTCTGTTTTATATTAAGTTTTAAATTTTATTAAACTGACTTTCTTAAGTTGAAAATTTAAGATACAATATATCTTTAATAAGTGCTAGTTAAGTTGAAAACAAAAATTAGCCTTTGTTCTGAACAAAGCAAAGAGAAGATAAAGACTTTGCGAGGCAGTTTCGAAAATGTTCTTGCACAGATATTGTTTATTTTTACATGCAAATATAGTAAAGATTCAAAGAACAATAATTTGTTTTGGTTCTGTACAGAGCAAATGAAAGACAAAATCTGTTCAAAATATTTTCATAACTGTTTCTGCACAGATACTGTTTCTATTTATAAATACAAATGTAAAATGTACAAGTGACAGTCTATCCTGAAAAATAAAAATCTTGAAAAATCAAGAATAACAAAAACGCAATTTTCAACACTGCACCAAATTGTTGTATTTTACAATGTAATTGTTTTCAAGTGATAGCGATAACTAATCACTAAGATCCCTTTAGTGAAGCTTTAGTAAATGTGCACAGAAATTCACAGTCTGTCTTCGTCTTACTAATATACTACAAGTATTTGTATTTTTTCATCACTGTCAACATCACTTCTTACCCATGGCTTGCCTTTGTCGTCCCTGACTTCTAGAAATAATAACACACCTTTTTCCACGACTCTAGTTTGTTTTTCTCACTTTGACTTATATCGTAAGTAATCTATGCAAGTTTACCAGGTTCCTTTTTCATGAAGGATGGGAGATCAGACAAAATTCTCTTTCTCTTCTCTCAGAGTCAGATGGAGAGCTTTACTAAATACTCGAGATCGACTATTACATGTATTCATGGATAATTTTGCGCCCGCCTCCTCCCCTTCTCCCTGCGGCATATTTCAGGTATTTCGACATTACATCCCTGACTTCGTTTTCAGTAGCTGTTGCGTGGCTTTCAACGAATGAAACTGAAACAAACAGTCATTTATTAAATTATGTTTATAGTTGTCAAAAGTGGAATGCTTTGAATATCTGGAAAGGTTGACGGTTGGTTTTAACTTTACATCAAAATTCAAGTAATTTAGTAAACTTAACACTCTATAGGTTCTTGCACATTTCTTATATATTCTCACATTTCTTCACACCAAGTCTAGACCGTAATGCTTTAAGGGCCTGCCACACTCCTCCCAATTCTATTCATCAATAAAAAGAAAATTATCAAAATCTCAATAACGGCAAAATGCTGTTAAATGAAACTTTGCACAAGTGTATGTTATTAATGTATCTTTATTTTACAGATGGTAAGACATATTAGAAAAGTAAAGAAAAATAGCAAGATCTAAAAATTCCCTCAACTTCTATTTACATAAATTCACAAAAACTAAAGAACACAAAACATCATTTTAAATGCCCGCATGAGTAATATGATACTGACAACAATTTATTGTGTCCTCATGATTTACTTATGTAAACTTTACGAGATATTAGTAAAAGTGTGTTTGACCTTCAATTTCCTGGTCGCGTAAACGGATGACAATCACTGATTTCTCTTTTAATAGTTGAACGTTTTTTACAAAGTACACAACATTTTCTTGACAGTATCATTGCGCTCACGAGGGAATTTGAAGTTATGTTCTGCATCGCCTAGTTTTTGTGAATTTATGTAAATAGAATTCAAGGAATTTTTAGGTCAAGCTTTGTTTCTTTACTTTTCTATTTTGTCTTACTGTATGCAAAATAAAGATACATTAGTAACCTTTATTTGTGCAAAGTTTCATTGAATGGCATTTTGTCATTACTGAGATTTGATGATTTTTATTTTATCGATGAATAGGATTGGGAGGAGTGTGGCGATGCCTTAATATTCCTGTGATTAATGCTGCGAGTATTAACATTGACTTTTTTCTCCAAAATAAATTACCTGAACTTTTACTTGTTAGAAATACCATATAAAATACCATTTTTATATATTCTGCCTTTTTTTTATAACATTTTATAACAATGTTCAATATGTTTTTATCCTTCCATGTTAATTCTTTAATCTTGATATATACAAGGGTATCATAAAAATTTTACCTAATATGGTATAGTTTATTGTTTCCAAATGCACATTTCTCCTTTCTGCCACTCAGGTTCATCCTTGCAATGACTCGGTTGTGTAGTGTTCTAGAAAATAACAAACACAAGAATAGACTGCTGGAGCAATGCTGAATTTAGTGACTCATTCTGTTTTTTGCATTCTTTTAATTAATATCATAAAATGGATCACTAGAGATACATGTTTCTTCATGATTTCGATATTTGTAACTACGGGTAAATCTGATCAGTAGCAGGTTGTTTTTTTCGGGGACATAACCTATACCCCGGGAATTGAGAAACTTTACATTGTTTTGCCAGAAAATGGGAATTTTTTTCCATAATTAAGGAATAAAGTTTTACACATATTTAATTATTATCAATAATTATCAATAATTTCGGGATTAAAGGAACAATATGACTTATTAACTAACAACTTAAAATGTTTTATTAATGAAATGACAGAGGTCACAAATTTTTGTATTGATTCAATTGGGAATTTTTTTCTCTTATCGGGAAAAAAGTATATGTTTTGCCATTGGGTACATGGCCCAAAATCGGCTATAAAATCGACCGAAAAAAAAGCCCCAAGTAGATAAACAGCTGAGAAGTCATCTAGAAATGGAGAGAAAATATTTATTTTACCTTGACAACATCGAACTGAACCGAGTTTCATCTGGAAGTCTCGTGGCCCGTGAAACGTGAAGATAACATGGCCAAAACACAATGTTGCCTCTGATCTACTGTGAAGGAATGACCCTTCCCTGCTCTGTTTCTCCCTCAAGCCAAACTGCTTGTGACCACTGTTTATCACTCATGATCTGAAATTTCAACACATTTTAAACCAATCTATTTCATACTAAATCAAATATAATACAGCACACCTTTTACTTGCTTTCCCCAACAACATATTTGAAAGAGTAATCATTTAGTGTTTGAGTCATATTTACAAATATTTACATTTCAACTTGGTACTCTTGAACAGGCTTAATCTATTAACCGAGCCTGCAATATTTTTATTTTTCATGTTCGGTGGCTTTCTAAGTTCCCTTTTCATCCATTTCTACATTGAAGTCTTATACATTATCGAATATTAATTTCTGATGGTACACAGTGTGACGTATTACTTTAAGAGGCGTGGCTACAGCCTACAGAGAGAACCGCTCACAATTTATTGGACTGAGCACAATAATTTCTTTTACTTGATGGTTTTCATTTGGGTATGAAAAACAGTTGGATTGTTTTCTTAGAAACTGATTTATTTTCATTTTTAAGTAAGAACAAGCTATTTCATAGCAAGACTATAAACTTTCATGTCACAATAATCAGCTAGCACCAGCTGAGTTTTATGCCCGAAATTGATCAGGTCAAGAATGTTGGGAGTAATGGCTGCTCAATCTCATAATTATTAGTTCTTTTAAAACCAGATTTTAACACGCTCCTATATCAATATTGACAGCCCAAACAAAAACTCACACGTAATAAACCACAAATAAAAAAACAGAAACATTCAAACATCACTCAAAATATTAGTTCCGAATATTTTTGAGTACGAAACTGATTAACTAACGAATTTAGTAAATAATGTAGATACTAGACAAAATCATATATATTTTAAAAAAAGTCCATGCCATTGAAGTTCTTAAACAAGAAAGAACCTGCTACATACGTTGAAATCGTTCATAATCAAGTCTAAAATTACCAAATTGCAGGGCCAGAATTGTAGACTTCCAAATATCGAACTCTCTACAATTTTAATGGTTAATTCATATTGTTAACTCAACACAGATGCAATAACATAGATACAAATATATATTATTTCTTACCAAGTTAAACTTCCTTCGATATTCACTAGAAATTCGGAAAATAAATTGTAATACGTTTGCTATCCATTTTAAATTGTTTGGTTGTTGATGTTGCGCGCGCATCATTTCCGGTCAGCGGGAAATTACAAATATTCAAATCTCGTGTTTTCTGTTTTTCGTCACGAAGCATTTTTTTCTTCATAAACTGGCGCGTAGCTGCCTATACGCGTGTACACCGCTGAATCCACATGAATCATATCAGAAACGCACAGAATGCACCTGATTGCACCATTGTTACAAAAAAAATCGGGGTGTAGGGCGTGTTCCCCCCCGGCGCATCCGCCCAAGTATGAATCCACATGAATAGGGGCTAGCTATGCCCCTGCTAACTATACGAAAATAGCTCTCATAATGAAATCTATTTCTAATGGCATAAGGTCGACCGTAGTTCAACGTTTATGCAACATTAACATAAGTTGCAACTGTAAATGTGACAATTTTCAACGTTGATATAACGTCGGACTTCAACTAAATTTCAACGTTGAAAAATTAACGTTGAAAGAACGTTGCATTGTAGTTGTTCAACGTTGCAACCAAATTTCAACCTCTTTTCAACGTTTAATAAACGTTGAATGCCCACTGGGAAGTTACGTTTTCTAAAAAATAATCTGATAAAATCATTGTACTCCCTTTTCATCAAAGGAAGTTGGAACCTTAGTAAGCTTGAAATAAAGGTAAACCAATGGTTCGCCATGGCATACCCGGCCAACATCCCTATTGATTACAGGTCTTTGTAAAAGAATCAGCTTTATTTTCTGATGTAGACTTGTAATGAAACAAATCGAAGTCAGTCTCAAACAACAAAAACCATCATCTTCGATTGAACTTTTTACTATCTTTATATCTTTTCTACAAGTTTCACTCACCATGACTGCAATTACATTTGTAATTGTGTTAGTTTAAAGCTATTACTGGAAAGAATATCGTTTGTGATTTGGGTGACTGTGTGTTATGAATAAACATACATTTAACAAAATGTTTCAAAAAATCATTTAATTTCAAAAAGCAAACGTTTATTAATTACACTTAACACCATTTGCTCTATTACATTTAAACACTTTTATCTTTAATGAATTTAACAATCTATAAATGTTTTTTTTTCTTTCCTTATGTCGATACACGCCTTATCGCAACTAGCCAACAAAAGACGGACCACCCAACATCTGATAGAAACAGAAATGCAAAAGGTGGTTGCTACTTCCTCCGTCATCCGCCGGATGCATGCCCCCTGTAGAGTCCTTATTCCCTACATCCTCGTCATCCCACTTTATGAAGAGCTCATGCACGGACATTCCATGCACGGACTGACAATTACCTCCATAGCGAATGAGAATAAATGGATGATCAGTCGGAAGGAAAATTTGATTGGCTGGTGAACCGTCATTTCTAAAAATAAATATCAAATACATTGTTTAAATGCCAAATTATAATACCTTACATAATTTGTTAAATAAAAGCATTAAAGTAATTGTAAGTTTTCATCAGTTTGAATTATGACAGTACTTTCTGTCATCGACAAGCTCAAAACAATTAAGTTCAAAACGCCCAGTCATCGACAAGCTCAAAACGATTAAGTTCAAAACGCCCAGTTTGGGTATACCAACAAAGAAAACGTTTGAGGTCTAACGATTGTATGTCGTGTCACTTCTTTGGTTTAGTCATTCATTATCAATTACTTTAGCGCCCTCTGTAAAATCATTCTCAGTCTTGCCACTGGCCAGAGGAAACACCTATTGGAAATGTTCAAAAAAAATCTAGAGATTGGCGCATTTTAAAAATCAGGAAAAAACATAGTAGACTTCATTGTGAGATTCACAAACCTACAACAGTAGTGTATTTCCGTATTGGAATTGTATGTTCCGTCGGGCAAGATTCCGCCTCTGTCGTTGTTGTTACTACCAAATATACTGTCTTCGTCATCCCAGTGTACAAAGCCTACAGTAAATCCTATAATTAAAAGAAATATTTGATGATGTGTCAACTTAAACACCATTTGTTATATTGTTTGAAAGCCACCAAAACTTTCGTAATGCCGCCTTTACACAGTGAACAGATGGATTAAGATGTTTGGAAACAAAATGCAAATAACACTGAAAATGGAGAAGAATCTCCAAATTAAAAGAGTAGGCCAGTGACCAAATATTTGCAGACGTGTTTACCTGTTGGACAAAATCCTTTCTTTAATATGCAGTAAGCTCCACTAGGCCACTGTTGATCATATTGGCTTCCTGATATACTGTGTGCGCTGGTTTTCATACAAAACCTTGTCGTTAAGTCACTGCCGTGGAATTCAGCTAGGAATATATATCAATTGTGTATTAAATAAAAAGAGAGTTGTGAATGAGAATTCGAACAGAGATATTGAACAAGAATTATTTTTATCGTTTGACATAAAATGATCACAGCTGATTCGATCAGAATTTATTTAGGGCATGCAATATTCGGGAGACTAATTGAGAAAATAAAAGTAGTCACTCTTATCCATTTCAAAAATATGCATAAAATATTATAAGAGTATGAGTGTAAAATGATTCGTCATATATTCTAAAGTTTTCATGAAAATATGTTGTTTTTAAAATATTGTTTTCAATCTATTTCTAAGCACATGCTAATGTAAGGGATGCTGTTTTAAAATATTTATATCTGACTGAACAAATGCTGTTGACTAAATATAAAATGCCAAAACGGATCACGAGATGTTCCTCTTGCTTAGCCATAAGTGTATTTATAGGATAGAGTCTATTAAGACGTTTCTATAGAAAATAGAAGCCGAAACGAGCGCAGCGAGTCTATTAAGACGTTTCTATTTTCTATCGAAACGTCTTAATAGACTCTATCCGACTTGCGCATGTGCAGTAAAAAATAGACTGATCTATTTTGTTCATTGTAAGATAGAAAATAGAAAAGAGTTCTATTGAAATAAATCACTGAGAAATTTGAATATTTATAGCTTCTGATTGGCTACAAATGTAGGGAAACTTCTAAATCTTGATGTTAATTAAATGCATACACCTGCCATGTACGTGAAAAGGTCTGGACTATGATCATTCTTGTTTCTGATATCTTCAGTGTCTTGTTTACACCAGCCTTCATACCAATGGGCGTTGTTCATCGGGCAACCACTTGCTGCCTTCATCAGACCGTAGGTCCCAGATGGCCATGTTATTGGAAGCTGAAGTGTAGGGCGGTCTGCAACCATGCAAAGAAAATACAAATTGAGAAAGTTGTAACTTATAGTATTCCGTTTTCTTTTACTTGCAGAAATCGATTGTATAGTGACATTCTAAAGTACTTTAACTGTGGACTACTGGTAATATTACTAAGAAAATATTTCTGGTGGGAATGCACTTTATGCACCTGTGGGGTATAAGTTTACAGGCACCGGCTCTTACAGGAAGGTGAATAAATCTTTCATCGCGTACGCACTTGTCAAGAAAACAATAGATTGTGCTTTCGGCTGAAAAATGGCGCTTATGGACCAAATATCAAACTAAGGGTCATTTTTATAATAATGTGTAAGGTAATTGTTTGACGTAAACAAAATGACAGCGGTGCATCATTTTGACCCTTGAATTTCAGATGTAAGTAAATCCTCTGAGTAAAAGTTGTAAATTGTAAGCATAATTACCATTAGATTAAGGTAAGGTAATAATGAAGATTGCAACATCAACATAACTGTACATACCTCCTCATATTTTCTTGTTACACAAACGATACAAATATCATTTACAAATTTCCAGTATAGTTGTTAGCCTTATTACCGATTAGTGACATTTCAAGTAACAATATGTATATATTGTCTTACTTAACATTTTAGAATATTTATTGTTTGAAGCAAACCATCTGAATCTCATATACTATAGATGCACGAATGTCATAGATAGGTAACCTTATTTCTATATTTTAGCACTTTCATATTTAAATAAAAATAAAAAATTGAAAAATGTATATAGCAGGAACCGCCACATCCAGAAAACAAAACTATCCCATGTAGCCAACAAGTAGAGCGAAAAGAGAGCATGGATTATAACAAAATTGTTTTTTAAATAAACTAAAATAAGGCAAACAATTACCTAGAAGTCCAGGATGAGGTTGTTGTTTGTTTTTGTAGTCAGGATATTGGCTCAGTGCACGTTGAAAATTAGTCTTGTATAGGTCAAGGTCGTTAACATATAATGAATCTTCACAGATCCCTTGACCTACCAGCTGATCAAAAATCTAAACAACAAACATTTAAATTTATACATTAAAGAAGTGAAGATCAGAGTTAGCATACACTGATAGGTAAATGACAATCGCTATATTATATAATATATGTATGCAATAGTATATCTGTCTTAATAATAATAGTTTACTCATTTTAAAAGTCAAACTATTTCATAGGAATATATACCAATTATTTTCTTTTTTTAAGTAAAAGTTTACTGGACCGTTCAAGTATAGCATCAAGTTCGTGTTTTCTTCGCATATTGAAAACAATTTAAATGGAAATGAAACTATATGTCAGTGTTAGGAAGTTCCTATGTATGGTTTTAAAATAAATAACGTGGACATTTTTTATCAAATGAGTGTACATTATAAAGTAACTTAAGATGCCAGCGATCCATGTTTTAAGTTTGTAGCTCAGTGGCAGCTGAGGGAGCCATGGACTATATTTGCTGGCAAAGGATGTAGATTTGTGAGAAACATTTAAGTGATATGGGGTAAATCGTATGGGTTTTGATATGACAAAATCTTTGTCAATTCAGAGCAAAACGGCAAAACTACCTTTGCAATATAAAGGAATTAGTTATACATTTTCCGTTCTAAAATGACACTTACATAAATTAAAATGATATTAATATGAACTAAGGCACTGCCTCTTATCGAGCTCTAGCTGTTATAATCTCAGATAATGATTTATATTTAAAAAAAATTTGTTTCTAACATTTGTTAGCCTACTCATGCACGATAAAATTATGTGATTTTTTTGAAAGAATTTAAGTCTACATCAACTTAATTCAGCTGGACAACTGGCAATCTGACTATTACTAAACATTTGGGTTTTTAATATGTAAACACAAAAGCTTCTTGTTTAAATGCAATATTGAATATTGATAAATTCTTCATTGATACATGAAAATATTACATTGTCACATGTGCATGAAAATTAATATATTATTGTCTGAAAAATAAATTATATTTTTTAAAATGTTACCTTGATTACACTTGCATTTGTAACTTGCAATTGCACAAAATAGTCCCATGCTATTCAAAAAATATATATGCATGTATATGAATTAAGTTATAATATAGACCTAAAAAGTACTGTTTTAATATTCATGTACATCACATTAACACCACATTGAGACTTCAATATGTAGTGTGATACATCACCTAGATTTTGGGGCATATTTGTGCAAAGTCATTTGAAAATATCTCCAGGAATGACAATGCCATCTATAGGAATTTTCAGTTATTAACAACAGTAATTTGAAGCTATAGATGCTGTGTGAAAAATATTGTGACAATAAGGTACATATTTGAGCCAAGTTACTTAAATGTGCATGATAGAATTACTTATTTAAGTTGAAAAATAGTTCAGCTATTGGGCCAAAATAGATGGAAAAATTTCAATCAATTAAACATAACTATGTACAATGTCATGTAGTCTGATTATCCATATGTAACACTCCTTTACAGGTCTTCGTAACTGATTTGAAACAAAATGCTTCTTTATATCTATTTTCATTACATAAATGAATTGCGGTTGCCAATCAAATCATGCATTAAAAATGTTGTTGGTCCATTTTTTAAAATGTATAATAACAATTTTATAAGATTGTTTGCTAAAAAATGTAAACCCATGAACACATCAATTAGCAATATAAACTGCCATTTTTCATAACCACTTTTGGATCTCTGTCTGGTAAGTATTTTATAAATGTAATATATATACTGGAAAATGTGAATTTCAAATTCTGAAGCTCATTCCAGTTGGTATTTTCTTGATTTTGTATTTTTCATTGCAGAAATTTAGGCACAACTACTTTAAAATAGGTAAATTTCTCTTTAAAAAGTACCATATATTAAAAAATGTAAACTTCTCTACTGTTACATTGCTAAAACATAAACATACAAAAGAAAAAAATCATTGTTTTTATTATGAGTGCAACTTCCAGTTTTCTATGTTAAAGTCCAGCTTAAGCAGATCCAAGTACCGGTATATTCAGATTTTTACATGTATTTAAAGAGGCCAAAAACCAACTGACATGGCAAGAAATGTTTTTCTTCCACTTCACAGCAATCTACTTTTTTCAACAATTTAAATGATTATGAAAGCTTTGATTTTTTTATTTTCTAAAACACAAGTTTTTGATGCTGAGCAAATTTAGTGACACCATGAATATTTAACAAAATTTGCAAAATAAAACAAAACAAAACAGACACCTTGTAAATAGTGTATTTGATTATACATGTACCTCACATACATATTTTGATTATGAAATCATGTTGAAATGTGCACATGACAGAAAATATGGTAATAATAGAACACTTTTAATTCCCAAAATGAGCATTAACTTGATATTTGATGCTATTCTTGGTACACATGTATTCTGCTTTCTGGTCAAACTTTTTGGTCCCAACTGATGATAATATATTGGAGATTAACCCTTTCCTCCATGTTAACACCTTTATTGCATGGAAAAACTGTGTAGATTCAGATCAGCCAGCACATCCATAATGTCTGATCAGGATCTGCAATGTTCACTTGTTTAAATCATTTGGTTATTTCTGACCAAAAAGTGAACAGTGCAGATCCTGATCAGATGTGCCAGCTAATCTGGATCTACACTGGTCTCACACGGGTAAAAAGGCATGTCTGTAGAGTAAAAGGGTAAATTTCTTTTTTATTTAAAATCTCATATTACTGTGTATTAAAATTAAAAAGGTAATACTCAGTAGTTACTTTGAGAAAATTATTGTCTATAAAATTTATAAAACCTGAAATTTCATACATTTAGGACAATCTGTCATGTATTTGGCCAAAATATAAAAAAATAAATTGTTTCTGGAGGTGTCAAATAGGCCACAAGTCAATTCAGGCAGTACTTGTAAGTCTATTGTATATGGCAATCGCTGTAAAGAGTTAGTTTGGTTTTGTTTTTAGATTTACACAAGCTTTTAAAAAATAGTAGCATTGTTTAATTGATATCTAAAATTGTGCTTGTCATCCTGAAACCCAAGAACAAATAAAAACATCATCTGATTGTCATTTTTGCTTTAAAAATTGGACTGTCATCAACAAGTAAATTAATTTATGTTACAGTCATAATCTCTTCCCTACAACTACCCAAGGTGTTGATTTAATCAGTTTTGTCAGGGTGTCACACTGTTATATAAGATCACAATTTACAACACTTGCAGTAAAAGTCAGAGGTGCTAATGCAATCAAAGGTGTCATATTTAATAAAAAGAGCATATTGACATATAAATGATGTCTTTTCTTTTGTTGCAACATTTTTTTAATTGTTTTCCCACCTGTTTAGTCATGATAGTCTTGGACAAAAATCCGGAAAAAGTACAAGTTGTTTTGTACAAAATGTCCAATCTATGAAGCAACTTGTTCATGAAAACTATTTTATAAAACATCATAAACTGACATATTAACACAATGATATTAAAAACTTTATAAATAAAATAAAAATGTGACCTATATTTGAGACCTGTTAGAGCTTTTTCAAAATAAAGTGTGGCTCATTTGACTTGTTTGTGGCCTATTGACTGTAATCCATATACCAATTCCATGTTATTTGATCATAAATTTGGTGTGAACAGACTGATAACGATCCCAATCTATCAACCAAAACATTAACATAATGTTTATGCAGTGTAGACCCAGTGTAGACCCTCATTTATTTAGGGGGAGGGGCGGCGGCCAGTTTATTTTTTTTTAGAAAACAGGGTCAGTCTTCAAAGCCCCTGTGGTGTAGATTTGCTCTTGTGCCATGTGTTTTATAAGAATAAATAAAAGAAATCTCATAGTCTACCTCGTGTTCAGGACTCTCACAAACAATATCTTCGACTGCCATGAGCTCACATGTCTTTAGGACGAACATGACCAGTGACAAAAAACTCTTATACAAAACTGAATTGTGGCGCTGGTCTACGCTAAGCTCAATGTGTCTCACAATGTGACTGTGAGTGACTGAACATTGCGAGGTCCATTTCACAATGCAACTTCACATAAAAGTTGGTTCTTACCAGCCTTACATCTTGTTTTCAAGAAAAACTCCTTGCATCTGATTGTTCCGTCGCTGGGCTTTATGCTCCTTTGAATTAAAAGGCCTAATAATCCACTGACAAGCTACCATTCAGTAGTTTTCAACTTGATTTCTTCAGTCTAATTTCTAAAAATGGCCGATTGCTAGTATTGCTATTGGTTACAACGAACGACAACCTACTCTCTAAACTGACGATTTAGCTTTTTAGCTTTCCAAAATGCTAGTCCGATAACAATGCTACCGAATAATAAGTTTTAATTTTTAAAGATATTTTGCAATTAGCAATTTATAAAAATAAAGCCAATAACAAAATTTGTCAAAACAATACTTTGCCGTAAGTTTTACCGGTCAGTTTTTTTCCCGTGTTTACATTGCCTTATGCTGTGCACAACCGATAACCAGCGCAAAACGGAAGGAAAGCTGTTTTTTTCGTTAGTGAATGGGCATTCCTGCGACCTTAAGACGAGCTTAACGCTCGGGTCGCTTCGCGACCCGAGCTAGAGCTTGATATAATATATTATAATGACATTATAATAAAGGACAACAACATAAAATTAGCTATACCAATACCAGTGCTAGCCACCATTGTCTATAAACTGGCTAGTAAAAAGTATACCGGTTTCCAATATATATTGTCCAGAGCATCAATGATTGGTACGATGTCACCGCCGATGGGCATTTGATGCTGAGGAGTGCCCATAAAAAGTTCTTTGAGTGACCCAAAAGGTGTCGACGAGGCATGACTGTTCCCAAACTTCTGAGTATTTATCATAACTGAAGATGAGAATCCCTCAAACTGACCGTGATGCTCCAGCAACGCTGTATCCTTGAAAGCAAATAAAACAACTAAAAGCAACCTTAAGGATCTCTCGTAGACTCGAATTGCTTCACAGCCGGTTGGTTAGTTCGGTGCCTGCTAAGTTTTCTTACAAAATTTTAAATGCCAACTTTAACCAATTTCGGTTACTATTTCCTATTCAAATCAGTCACTCACGATTAGGTAAGTCCTTAAGAAGCGTCTGCAATGATCTAAGTAAGATGCTAGCCTTCATTTAATTAATTTACAGTGTACTAACATGTTTAGTAGTGGTCAAAAAGTTTGATTTTTTGGTTAAATTGCATTTTCATACTATAAGATTCCTAACTTAATTTTGAAACAAATTATTTATTATAATAAGTAAAAAGTATTTTGTGGTAGTGTTAAAATTTTAATCAACTTGCAAACAACATCTCCTAAATTAATATCCACGCATATAAATGAATTCACAATTACTCTGTAAGTTTCAACGAAAATGATTACTTATCAACGAATATATTCTACCGTTTTTTGAACATGTTGAAGAACATCTTCGGCAGTGGTAGTGTATCGCTCCAAATGTTTTGTGCCAAGATCCACACTTGTTACAATGCTCTAAAATAACGACAAGTGGGGTTCGTTATGACAAAGCTATGCTTCAATATTTTCACAAAATTGTAATATCAATACGTTTCAAAACGAGTAATTAATTACATACTGTTAACAGTAAAGTAGCTATATCAAACACACTACGAAGTGAAAAAAAACCAACACCGTTCGAACATGATAAAAGATACATTTTTCGGCCAACTAGCAATACAAAGTACTATTTTTTGTCCAATAATCGCAAATTAAAGGTACTTACTGTTCCCCATTTGTCTAAAAATTGCAAATATAAAGCTGTGCTTGACGGAGTTAGCACCTTCGGAAGAGCACACACATCTGTAGCAAACTCTCGTGTAACTATAAAATGTCCTTGAGATGCATTCTCCGTATTGTAGCGAACCGTGCCTAAATTGCAGGTAGTTATCACGTCAATATATAGATTAGTTGATCCATCCAGGACCTGTTGGTCTGATCTGAACTGGTTGTTGTATGTAAATGACGCCTGTGACAGCTGAACATTGTGTGATGCTGAAAGGATATACATATTTTTAACGAGTCTCCAAGTGTATTTAAATATATTTTTTTTCAGGCCCCTTTAACAGGGTAACCCCATTTATTTCTTTAAAGACAAAACACAAACAACATTTTGTGAATACAAAGCTAGATACAAATAATGTTAAAGAGATGAAGTAATTACCCTGACAGACCCTTATATTACTGAGCATTCACCAATACATGAACACACACACACACATACCACAAGCACACACACACACAGATCCCAACATATACTTGTACACATATTGAGATAAGGATCAATATACCTCAAAATAATGTTTTTCTAAATTTCAACTATCCAAATGAATAAGAAATTGTGTTGCACACAGATTAAAGAGTAAAGTGTTATAATTATATAACTTTTGGTCATATTAAGGTAGTTGTATGGAAAGTTAGGCAAAGGAAATTTTTTTTTTTTTTTTTTTTTTTTTTAAAGCAGCAATCAGCATAGTGTGTTGCACAAATACATTTCAAATAATCTAAATTGAACCAGTACAATGTTGTAACAAACAGTTATGTTCCTAGACCAGTGATAGTCTTTATCAAAAAGTCAAATTTATTAAGAAAAGGTATCAGTTTCTTTGATTGCACTGTTATTTCTTTATAAATATTCAAAATGTACTTTAAATAAGCCTTAACACCATCAACTGATGGTTGTATTTTAAGCATTTTGCATTTGTAGATATACATCTTAACATAAATCAAAAGAAGGTTCTCTGCATTGAATTGTTTTTCTTTCCAACCAAAAAGTATAACATGTTCATTAATTGTTGAAAATACTTCCAGTGGTCTAAAAACATTTTTATAGAAATTTTGAATTGTTACACATCTCCAAAACAAATGCTCAATTGACTCTGTCTCCATTAAACAAAATGTGCATAAAGAATCTCCTCTTCTACCAATATTAAATAACAGTTCATTTGTACCTAGCACTCTATGTAATAACCTCACTTGAAACCATTGTATTCTAGTGTCAGATGTGATGTTAAAAGGTAAACTGTAATATATTTTCCAGTCATGCTGTTCAATTTTGCAATGTAGTCTTTCACACCATTTGTTTTGACTGGTCGGTAGTTCTGAGCTCTTTAGGTTGAAGATGGTGTATAGTTCTTTACAGCCTTTTTGGTTTATTAAAATATACTTCATAAAAGTTGGGAATATTGGTCTTTGTAAAGTTACTGGATGTTTATGCTCTTGGTAGCATTTACTTAAGAACTGCTTTATCGCATTAATTATACCAGTATATGTCAAGAAATTTACATTTAAGTTGAATTTTGTATTAAATTCATCAACTGTCATGATTTCTGTACAATTTGATTTATGGACATCACAAATATATTGCACTCCAGCTTCAAACCAAGATTTCAGAAAAACACTCTTATTGCCAATAAGTATACAATGATTATAAAACAATGGTATGTTACAAGTTTCATAAATGTTTACATTTACTGATTTTATTTCAATCAGATTTGCAAAAGCTTCCATTGTATCTTTCCAAAAACTATTCAACAATTGCTTGGCTATTTTATCAAAATAATGCTTACCACAGTGAAAAAACTTGTGCATATCAAAATACACATTTATTATATATGACCAGATCCCCCCATAGGTAAGTCTTCTTAACCATGTCAATTTTAGGGCTTTTATGAATGCCATCAAATTTATCATTTTTAAACCACCATCACAGTATTCTCTCACTAAAATGCTTTGTTTTATTTTAACATTTCCTTCCCAAATAAACTCATAAAAAATTCTATTTATATTGGTTATAATATCCTGGGGTGGATTTGGTAATGATGTAAAAAGATGAATAAAAATAGGAATAAGAAGTGTTTTAATTACTGTTATTTTACCAATTGGTGTCAATATTCTTCTTTTCCAGTATGTTATAAAATTTTGCACAGCTTTTATTTTGTCAGTATAATTTATTTTAATCATTTTAGAAAGATCTACATGAAAAGTGATTCCTAACATTTTAAAAGATTGTTGATTCCAATTTAATTTCCACCTTGTTTTGATGCTACTGCTGCTAAATTTATTCTTTCCTATCCAAACAACACTAGTTTTTTCAAAATTCACCCTCAATCCTGAGATAGAGGCATAATTTTTAAGGACATTCAGAGTTTCATCTAGACTTGTTTTGGTACCATCTAAAATTAAGGTTGTGTCATCAGCAAATTGTGAGATTTTGAATTCTTTCTCATTTATAGTTATTCCTTTAATTTTTTTACTTGCTCTTATTCTTAATGACAATATTTCTGCACATAGAATAAATATATAACATGACAAGGGGTCTCCTTGACGGCAACCACGTCCTATTTTGATGAAATTTGAAAGAAACCCACATTGGTTAACTGCTGAAACTGAATCTTGATATAATATTTTAAACCATGTTTTTATTGAAGGTCCAAAATTGAAAAAAGATAAGGTTAGTTGTACAAATTTCCATGATAACGAATCGAATGCCTTTTCAAAATCTATCAATAATAGGAGGCCATTTATATCATGTTCTTCGGTATATTGCATTATATCGTATATTAATCTTGTATTTTCTCCAATAAATCTACCCGGAATAAAACCTGTTTGTTCTTTGCTTACTAAGATGTCAAGCACACTTTTAATTCTATTTGCTATACAGCCTGATCCTATTTTATATACTGTATTTAATAATGTTATCGGTCTCCAATTTTTTAGGAACAATCTAGATTTGTTTTCCTTAGGTATACATGTTATTATGCCCTGTGTTTGTGTATAAGATAATTTTCCAGAATTATAAGCATGATTAAGAGCTCTGACAACAAAATGTCCAAGTTTACCCCAAAATACTTTAAAGAAATCTGCACCAAAACCTGTTGTGCCTGGGCTTTTATTATTTTTCATTTTGGCAAGAACCTTACTTGCTTCTGTATATGTTAACAAACCTTCTATATCAGATGATTTAATATTTGAAAGCTTTGGTGCATCAATATCGCTTACAAAACTGGAAAAATCAAGTTCAGAATCATTATTGGGCTTTCTTTCAAATAAATTTTTATAATAAGCTTCTGTTTCTTTCAGAATTAAGTTTTGTTCATTAATAAATGTTCCATCATCACATTGTAGCTTGCTGATTGTTTTTGATGTGTAATTATGTTTTTCTAAATTACAGAAAAATTTACTTGGCTTTTCACCCTCAATTATATTTTGAACTCTTGATCTAATAATAAAGCCTTCTAAATTGTTTTCTTGAATTAATTTCAATTCCTCTTTAAATAATTGGAGTCTTTCTAAATTATCTTCATTTAAATTAGATTCTATTTTTTCTATTTTATTGAGCAATTCTTTTTCTAGTTTAGCGTTTTCTTTCTTTTTATGTGCTGCATAAGATATTGATTGCCCCCTAATCTCCATTAATAATACATCTAAAAATAATTGATCATCTACTGTAAATTGCAAATTCTCATCAGATATTTCTTTTATATTTTCTGGATTGTAAATAAGAGTTGCATACTGTAGTTTTATTTCTTCAATTTTTCTATTTATTATTTTTAAATATTCAGCATATTTAAGCAGTGAATTATTGTGTTTCCACAGACCTTTTCCATGTTTAAAGTTATTGAATTGGAAATCTATGAGGATACACGAGTGATCAGACTGCACGCTTGGTTGAATTTCACATTTACTTATGAAATTATTAAAAGAACTTGAAACCAAAAAGAAATCCAGTCTTGCTTGTTGAAGTGGATTACATCGTCTCCAAGTAAATCTTTTTAAATTCGGATGAAACACTCGAAATGGATCTATTAAATCCTGTTCAGCTATGTAATTTAAAAGTTTTTCTCTAGCCTTTTTGTTGTTTAGAGATTTATAGTTATAATAATCCATCTCTGGATCTATTACCAAATTATAATCTCCACAAATAATAAATTGTTCATTGCGGAAATTGTCCACAATGTCAAAAATATTTTGATAGAATTCAGGATTATCAAGGTTGGGCCCATACAAATTTACTAAAGTAATTTTATTTTCTTCTATAGACATATCTAAGGCCACAAAATTTCCATCCTGATCAAGAGATTTATTATTTATTTTAAATTCAAAATTTTTTCTAAATAGAATTGCTGTTCCCCTGGAATTCGAAGTTCCGTAGCTTAAGAAACATTCCCCATCCCATTCT
>JAZAYU010000324.1:425194-561875 GCA_038501625.1 Corbicula japonica
TATACTTTGATTATCAAATTATGTACAAGCAAAACAACAACAAAAAACCAACCGAAATAATTATGCATGTATTGTATTAATAATGTATGAGCACAATGTTGTTTGTTATGCATCTTTATGAAAATAAAGTTATGTTGTATTCTGAAAACAACAACAGCAGTAACAACAACAAAAACACTTTAAATAACGAGATTTAAGAAAATAACTTTCTTTTGATTAATGTATTCTAAGTTTTGGAATTTCCTTCGCGTTTAAAACCGATTATCATCAGCATCCTCGAGGCGAACCAATCGTTTTTCTTAATCAAAGCAGACATGAGTTAAAAGCCAGTCAATTACTAAACGACGCCAATTGTTTCCATCGAATGCGATTTCACAAAAATTCATACAATTAATTTTGATGCAGATTAATGCGATTTCACTTTTCTTTATGCCTCTTCTTGAACATGATGTTGCATGTAATGAATTCTAAAGTAGATTTATCAAAAATTATACTGACAACGTACTTAAGAACATGAATTAATTAAGCCGTTTTTGGAGACCTCTTTTCTACTTTAATTTAAGATATGGGTATTCTTAGACTTCAGGAAAAAGTTATGTTCGCTAATAAACAACTGTATTAGCATACAGGCTTTAACAAGTAGCAATATTAAGAAATAACCATGTCAGGAAAAGCCTTATGTAACTTTAAATAACTATGAGATATATTATTGCTTTATTATCTGCAAGAGCCATAGTTCATATTAATTCTGTATTTATTTTCGAATATGTGTAATTAAAGATGAGCAAGGAGCAATGCCATATAATCTAACACAGTGTCACCGGCAATAAAACGGTCGTAATATACTTCCACCAATTTCCACCAGTCTATCTTTAGAAAAGTTGATTGTACCATTAAAGATAGTGTCTCCTTATTCTTTTTACAAATGGCTAGTTTTGACAAATATACAGAAAGTGAAAATCATAGTAGTTCCTGTATCAATGTCTTAGAGAAGAATTGTTTGGTAATTATGCCTTCGAGTGGAACGATCTTATTTAAGAGATTATCAATCTGTCGTAAATCATGAGATGCATTGTCACAAATTGCAGTTGTAATATGTGATATTTACTCTCAAGAAATGCATTTAAGCAACATTTAAGATAAACACGTCTAACTTGTCTCAAGACAATTTTTAAAAGTTTAAATCACAAACTAAAGCCTGAGTGTCGAATAATGAAGATAAAGTGTTACGTACGAGTATTTTCCTATCCAATAACATATTATAGACCAATCTACAAGCGATTTATTAGAACTATCTTGGTTGTAGTTGGCTCAGTTATCAACCTGGACAGAGCTGCTCATGCACAACTTAATATCTATAAAAAAGTATATTTTTATTAATCTGCAACAAGGATGTGCATAAGAATCTTCAATGCCTTTTTGAAGATAAATTCCGTTCCATGATCAGCGGCGCTAGGTCCTTAGATAAAGGAGTGGATTTGTCATAAGCGAGTAAGCAATCGGCAGAGGTAAACAACGGTGGACTTTTGAAAGAGAAATTGAAATTTATTTCAATATAAACACAGAAAGCGCCGAAGGGATGATATTGTTTTCGTTAATTTAACAAAAATACTTGAAGCTTTAATGACTGGAATAGTGAACCACCTGTTACTTCTCAAAAGTCATTTGGGGCACGTCACGGGAAAAGATACCTTCGGTCATTTTTAGTGATATTTTAGTTTTCACTAAATTTAGAAAGAACTTACAACTATAAATCAATTTCTTATAACTAAATGTGATTTTATTTCACATTCCGAAAATACAATTTTCTTTTTACCGTGCATTGCATAATAAATAATGCCGTCTGCTCAACTTTATGACGTCGATTTAAGGATTGACGTCAAATGTCCGAAGGTACCTTTTCCCGTGACGCGCCCCATATAATACTAGCTTGTTGATATTTTTCTTAATCAAAGGCATGTAATATTTCAGTATTAAAAAGTTTAAACATTATCCCATGGTAATATATTGTTGTCATTGTATATGAGATTATAACAAGTTTAAAAGTATCTCAAATGATATTGCCCCCAGGTTGGAGCGAACCCGCACCTTACGGCGACAGCGCCTAGCCATGCAATTCCTATCACGTTAGAAGACACTCTCTTACACTATCGGCTAATTACATTCACCTCTTTTATAGGCTGGGACTACTTTCAACTACATTTACTTTAACTCAAAGAAATAGTTCACCAACTACATTTACAATAGCTTGGGTTTCTTCGGTTTAAATGAAAGATAGTGAATATTTCAGTCATTTGTTTTACCTCAAGCTTTCAATTTCGTAATTTATGACTGTATAAAATAAGGCTGTCGAGTTTGGTAAAAAATCTTGACATTGAGCCTTTCACAGAGATGTAAAGTGAGTGTAAGGAACGACAACTCTGCGAAGGAGATTGGTCAGAAAAGTCTGTTAAGATGTAACCAGTTTGAAGCCGAAACATTAAAATTAAATTTATATTCATTACAGAGATCTAAAGGTTTTATGCATTAACTTGTAAATATGTCAATTTGAAGGCACTAGTTAACTTGTAACTATGCCAAAGCACACTCGTTTCTTAGGCATATTTTTTTGCCTAAACGCCGGAGCTAAACAAAGACATTTGATAGGGGGTCTGAGACTATTTAACTTTCGTATTAATAATGACGTCAATGGCAAACATAAAAGGCAAGAAGCATATCATTGGGTGATAGAGCAATATTTAAATTGAAACATGCACTTACTGGGATGCTGAAACACTTAATTAATAAATATAAACAGGTCGACGTACTTAAACAAAAATGGACAATACTGACATTTCAAACATGTTCAAAAGTAGTTTCTGAAATGAAAGTCATAATTAAGTTCGTATTAAGGATAACCATTAATAATAATTTTAATATACAGTAAATAAAATTCAAATTTTCAGAATAATTTTTAGATTTCACAGAAAAATGCATGAAATGTATTTAAGGTAAGACCTGTGTAATGAATACCTATATCCAGAAGAGTATCCAAGGGAGGTAACTATAGTAGTAAATAAGGGTAGATTTCTGTCATGCAAGAGGACCAGGGTTCAAATCCCAATGGAAGCTAATTTTTTTTGTAAGCCTAGAGCTTAAATAATTGGCATATTTCTTTTTTTCCTGTGTAATTCTGACATTGAATAATAAAATTCTCATGATTTAAACTAAAATAAGCAAAATAATCAAGATTAAAGGGGTTTTCGCTATCAGAATAGTGTTTATTCAAGTCATCAATTTGAAAATTTCTAAAACTGGACGGTAAACTTCTCTGAAATTTTGTTTAAATTTTGTTTAAGGTATATAGTTAAAAAATGGTAAAGTTTGGTATATTGCACCAATCAGGATTTTGCACAATTTTCATTAATTTAGTCTCGTGAAATATAAAAAGTGCATTTTTTTAATTTATTTGGTCAAAAAATGTCATTTTAAGATAAATTCTGTATTTATATATTATATCTTAAATTGGTTTAGTAAAATATAACATATTTTGGATAAACTGTAAAAAAAATTAAGGTTGAATTTATCAATAACAAAAAATTTTGTCACCGATTAAAGAATTTGGATACTTTCACGTTTTGTCTCACTTTTTTAAATAAAAAAAGCTAAAAATCTCAAAAACTACACGGTGAAAATCATTAAGATTTTGCATACAAGTCAGTGGTATGAAGCAGTTGATGAAAATATAATCAGATGTTGGATTCTTAATAGTGCCTATTACACAGGTCTTACCTTAAAATCTGAAAAAAATCGACATAATATGACATATAACAATGCAATTTCTGTAATACACATTGGAGGCGCAGAGCCAATTTATCGATAAAAACTAAATAGCTCAATATAAAAGTCATTTAACAAAGATGACAACACATCGATTCACTACCATGATCCCATTTCAGATAAACGAAGAATTATATGACAAAAGCGGTTAAATATCAATTCCTATATATGACATTTTACAATCATTAGGAATTTTCAAATTTCGTGTTAATATAGTTTCATCCGACCCAGTGAACCTAGCTGGCTGATGTTGGAATTGTGTCTGCAGAATGATATATTTTTACAAGTCACGGGAAAAGTTTTTTCCGACTGTTGACGTCAATCCGCGGAACGACGTCAACAAAGTTGATCAGACGACATTACTTGGTACGCATTTCGCAGTAGAAATGGATCATTCTGTTATTCTGTTAACTCTGTAAAACAATTTTTGTTTTATAAACTAATCGATAACTGTAGATAACTATAAATTCTTAGTTTTAATTGTGTTCCCAAAACAGACAATCAATGATAAATAATTGTTTTACTCTTAACATAAAAAAATCTGCATTTTGTAAATAACTTCGAATCGATAAGTTCCTTTCTGATACAAAAATTTTTGCATGACACGTATAAATGCATATCAGGAATCGCCACACACAAAACACAGCCTCCCCACGCAGCGAAAAAGAAGAGAGGAAGAGAGAGAGCATGTTTGTTATAAGTATGTCAATTCAAAAAGGACGCCACAAACAATTAACGAAAAAGAAAATCTTTGGGGTTAAAATGCGAAACCAAATATTATCAATTTGAGAAATTTTCTTATGACGAGTCCCTCATGATACTTATAATAATTTTGTTCCAAACACAGAATATCAATTACAAATAATTCTACTGTAAAGGTAAAATAATTATATTTCTGAATTTGTAAAGAACTTAACGAGTAATGCTTATATTGCTATTCATTTTAAAATCGGGTTTCTTTATTACCATAATGTTGTGCATGTGGGCTCATAGCCAACTTCAGCATGGAATCTGAATAACTTCATATAAAAGCCATTTAGCTAAACTGACAACTAATTGATTTTCTATTCTGCTTGCGTTTGAGATACGCGAAGTATTACATGACAAAAGGGGTTAAATATCAAGTCTTATTTATGACAATCTGAAATATTTTTCCATTAGTAGTTTTCGAATTCCGTGTTAATATTTTTTATCAGGCGCCAGTAAATCTAGTTGATGTTGGAATTCTGTCTGCAGAATGCCATAGTTAAACATCGTTTTGTTTACTGCTGAACTCTAGTTACTGTAAAACTGGTTTTAATCGAGTTGGTTTCACATCGCGAAGTCATTAATATCGCGAATCTTTGATGAGTTACTGTATATCTGAATATAAGTATATCCGAAAATAGACAATTTAACAAAGAACTGTAACAGTTTATCATTTCAAACGCCACACGACGTCGCAAAATCATAAATACGCGAATAAATATAACAGCTTATTTTTTTATAAAAATCGCGAAATTTTGCCTTCGCGAAATTAAAGCGTTTAACAGTATCTATTTTCGTTTTAAGGAAAGAAATACTTTCTGTATAAACTGCGAGCCTTCGTGGCACTAGGAAATGAATGGCAGGTTAAGAATTTCTTCTAATGGAGACACTCCCAATAACATTAAAGTTTAACTTTACTGTTAAAGTAAAAAAAAATACATAAAGTGCATTCCATTTAGCACTTTGTTAAAGACATCGGTAATTTTAAGACATCGGTTAACGGTCAATGGTTTGTAGGGGACTAATTAAGGCATGAGGAAAGCAAGACGATTATCTATAAAACAAGTAAAACAACAGTTACTTTATTCACTAAAGTGTCGAAATGGCGGCCCCACTGCTACATTTGTAATAATAATTGAAGAGAGTAATCGGTTAATTATTTAAAAATCAGGGCTGGCAACTTTTCTAACTCGAACATGGATGCGTAAACAGCAGACAATGAGCGTTATGGTTAGTCGATAATTGATGACCAGGGATGGTTAAAATATTATTACACTGCGATTATACATCTTTACGGTTAAACAAAATGAGGGGCCTCACGAAAACATTCCTAGCGTATGTAAAGTAGATTTTCTATTATAAGTACATTAGCACAACAGTCACAGTCAATCAGCAGTACCACGATGACAGGGTTTATGAAGAGTTTATGAAGAGCTTATGGAGATTTATAGGGAAATCAGCTTGCTACAGAACCTAGAAGCTTGATCTGAACTGTCCCTTTTATCCCTGTCATCGTGGTGCTGCTGATCGACTCTTGGGGCTCTGGCCTCGGTAAGGTCATTACATGTAAGTACCCGCCCTTTTGCCATACAATGCTATAAGCTTCTTCTAATATGTTTTATTTGTCTGTGTGCATTTGCATGCACCATTGTCGAGTTGATTGGTGCGTTGGAGTTAATTCACCAAGTCATTTTGTATTGAGTTGTTCATACGAGAATCTCTTGGTGCAAGTGTGAGGTTGTTGCATCCAAAAACCTGGTAACAACCTCAAGTGGAAAATTCTTTGGCCACTGATCGTTCGAAGACGGTAATTGCTCGGGTATTCACTTTTTTTTATTTTTACGGCGTTTATTTTAAAACTGATGATTGCATAACCATGTCTATTTTCCTTTTCATCTTTTGGCTGTCTGAGGAGGCTGTCTGCTGGTTGGGGCCATTCCTGATATGCCTTTTTCATATTTGCGCATGAGAAAAGATAACAAGACAGCGTTTTGACTATTAATGGCTTCGAGGTTTTGGAATTCCTTTCCGTCTAGTTTAAAACCGATTATCATCAGCATCCTCGAGGCGAACCAATTGCTTTTCTAAATGAGCGCAGAAATGAGATAAAAGCATTTCCATTACTAAACGAAGCCAATTTTTAGCTCGTATGCCGTTTCGCTAAATATTGCATAAAACACAAATTGTTTTTGATGCAGATAAATGCGATCGCACATTTCTTTTGCCTTTACTTTCACACGATGTTGCGTGTAATTAATTCGGAAGAAAATATATCACATTTTCGGCTGACCATGTAGTTTAGGACAATAATCAATCACTCCGTTGTTTATTGACGATTTGTTTTATTCGTGTATAATTACTTTCTTTAATGCATTGGATCATGCTCGGTTTCCTACAGAGTGATACGCTAAATACCTTTTTTTCTTAATATGTTTTCATTTATCTGACCAATAACCATAAATAAAAGTGAAACTAATATTGAGCCCTTGATCAATATCTAAGAGAAAAGTTTAACCATGATTATGTGTTCGAGTGGGACGATCTTATACAAGAGGTTATCAATATGTCGTATATCATGGAAAATTTTCTCAAAGATTGCAAAACTAAAAATGTGATTATTTGTCAAGAAAAGTATTATTAATGAGCAATCAGCTGTCCCTGAATTATATCTTAATATACTTTGTTTCTATTTTTGTACGCCATGCCCTATTTTTATTTTCTGAAATTTATGAGGTCATGTCGGAGCAAGTGTGAGTTTTCAGATTTAAGCCTCCCAGACGCAAAATCTGTTGCCACTGGCCGTTGCAAAGCGGTAACCACCTCATTTTCGTAAATTGTTTGTTTCGTCTATTTTATGAACCAGGTTCGCTTTCCCATTCCTTGTTTGGGCCGTGTGTGAGTGATGGCTACTGTCTTCTGGTTTTTGCCATAATACATGAAATGCATACTGTAGAATTGGTTTTATTCGCTAAGTTTTATTTTCGCGAATCGCATACATCGCGAATTCATAAATATCGCGAATATTTCCGTATATCTGAATATTAGTATATCCGAAAATAGGCAATTAAACTTAGAACTACGCCACACATTATACCTTTTATTATAAAATGAATTCATATATGCGCGAAAATGCGAAATTTTGACCTCGCGAAATTAAAGCGTTTTACAGTAGTTAACTGTTTTTGAAAAGCAACATAATCCATATACATTGTAATAAAAACATAATAATATGAATTAAAATTTTTTGTTGTGTTGTTCCGATTAGTCGAAAGTCGACAACGTGTACATCCATAGAAACAAAATCCAATACTAAAGTATTGTATTTTTCTCGCGTCTATCCGTTGGTTTGGAAAAATAGTACACTGACAAATTCTTGTCGTTTCAATTTGTCACAAGGGCAATTATCGATCATCATGAGTGCGAGAGTTTCGTCAGAGTGTTGAAAACTATCATTATTTTTACGCGAAAATTGTCTTTATCAGTTAAACGATACTGATAGAAAATCGCTTTTCCATTGATATTTTGATTTGTTTCTCACATTATCCAATTTTCCCAATATAGGCCAATTTTGGCTATGTGCATGCATCCCAAAGTAGATTAATTTAATACTAAAGGCATAGAAATTATGCCTTTTCAACGTTTTACTGTTAGTTCTACATAAATTCAGACATCATTATTAAGAGAGAGAGAGAAGATGGGATGGGGTGAGACGGTGCGGGACGCGACAGACAGACAGACAGACAGACAGACAGATTTCCTTACATTGAACGTCGCGATTATTGGTTGTCGAACAATAGAACCTGGGCCATGACAACACATTATGTTACCGTGTAAGATTACAATGGAATGTATCGGATGCGCAAACATTATTTAAGAAAGGTATCCTGCACAAATCTGTGCCCAAGGTTATAAAACTGAGCATGAAAACCAGTCTCAAATCTCAAGCATCTATCTGATTGGTTGAAATGGCGACTGGTATTCATAATGCACTTTTCTTTACGTGGCAACATCATTCATGTTCTTCAATTCAGGATTTAGCGATCAATTTGGGCTTCTAAGATTAAATTCGTTGATATGTAAATATTGTGCTTTGCAGCTTATTGAGGCGTCAAGAATCTGCGCCAATATGAATAAACTATCTAGACTTAATAACATATATTTCTAATGAATTGCTCATTTTACTTTTTTTCCTTGATATTCTTATAACTTCATAGACATTCTTTTTTACAAGTAATTGTATAAATCCATAGGTCAAAAGTCGTTCAGTGACTGTTCCTACAATTCTGTATCAGACCGTGGTTCGTACAATTCCGTAACAGACCGTGGTTCGTACAATTCCGTATCAGACCGTGGTCCGTACAAGTCCGTTTTAGACCGTGGTTCGTACAGTTCCGCATCAGACCGTGGGTCGTATACGTCCGTATTAGGCCGTTCTTATTCGAACTAAGCTTACCGTACCAAACCATTGATCATCGTTATTGCACGCAACCTTACACATGTCGTTTCGTACATGTATTAAACCGTGATATAACAGTATCAGACCGAGCCATACAATTTGTATCACTGTCGCCAAATGGTAATTTTTCAAGATTTTCCTCGGTACATGTAGTTACGGCTAAATTAGTATTCACACCGCAGTGCTTCCATATTAGATCCGAATCTGTTTAAAGAAAAAGTCATTGAAGAAAAGAAAGATTTAAAAATTCTCTTAAATAGCAGTATGTAGTTCATTTGAACTTTATACAAATATACTTTAACGATGATTTTTTTACATGCTGCGATAAAAAATAAGAACAGTTAATAAAAATAGCTAGACCTATTATATTTACATCTAATACCAAAACTAAACAACTCAAAGCATCATTTTAACTCCCCACATGAGTATTATAATACCAACAAAAATGTTCTTCTGTCATTTTAAAGAACTTTAAATTACGAAGAGAGAAATCAAATATATATTTCTTTTATTTCTTTATATTAATATTTACTCGGCCAAGAGTGATTTTATGATTTTCTTTTTTACCGATAAAAGTGTAAACTGTGGAAGACCTTTAAATATGCATTGCAGTCTGTCGGACGTCTGTAGATATCTGATGTTTGACGAACATTTTCCTGATATCTAAGAAATGTCGAGGGAAAGTCTAAACTTCCCAGAACATTGCCTGTATTTTTTAAATTAATCAGATGGATATTTACTTAGATTGATTGAATATGAAGTCACGTTTTTTTCAGTCTTGATTTTAGAATAATCTAACTCGCTCCTCTTAAAAACTGATTTCAGTTTTTTGACCCAAGACATAGATGCTGATTAAGTTCGACAGTATCCATATTATCGGCTTTATATGTATTATCTTCATATATTTATAATCGGCTTAAAGATAGAAAATACATTAGCAAAGGAATCAGTAGAAAGGTCAACTTAAAGAGAAACAGTCGGAGAATACATTTATTAAACAGGGTTAATAACATGACATTTCTTTTGATCTTATGAAGTCAATTATTTTAAGGTATTCAGTAATAAATGATTCTTTGTCGAAAGGCTTCATAATACGTGCAGCGATGACACGTTCACAGTATTAAAGCTGTATATTCACGGCTCAGTGTGGAATATTTCAATGTTCCAAGTGCGACGAATATAATTATAATAATTAATGATACCACTTTAATATGCTTATTAATGACTGAAAAAGAGCCACTTTGCCGAAATTTCGGACTTTTCATTGCATTTAAGGATCTGTTGTGAGTGAATTTCCAAGGTCTTAAGGTGTGTTTATAATGCCATTTTAGACAGCCAAAAGACACAATTACAATTACCCTAGGAGTTGATTTATTCCACTCATTAGTTAAAAAATGCCGAGACTTAGGCAAGATTTACGTAATCGAATTATTGGATTATTGCGAGCAGGGACCAGACAAAGGAAGTTATTCATGTACACCACATGACAATATCACGCCTTCACCAGCATTTCTTGAATACGGGTAATGTTTCTGATCACCCAAGACCCGGTTAATCGCGTGTAACTACCCGAAGTCAAGACATTTTCATTCGTCAATGTCATCACCATGATTGTTTCACCATAGCAGTTTCCACGGATACCAGGACGTCACCGTAGGAACATCCATGCACAGACAGTGATAAGACGGTTGAGAGATTGCGAAATCCGCTGCAGATAATCTTACAGATCTTAACTCAACGTCATAGGCAGAATCGAGTGCGCTGGTTCTGTGGTATGATTAAATATCGACGCCAGAACTGGAATCAAGTTGTTTTTTTCTGAAGAATCAAGTTTTTTCCTAAGATATGCTAATGGCAGAGTTTGTCTGTATAGACGTCGACATGAACGTTTCCTAAGTGACTTTCGCAGTGTCTCCCGATTTGCACACATCAAACACATGTGGGATGAACACTGTCGGAGACTTCGACGACGTCCGCAACAACCGCAGAACGTCCGCGAGCTTGCCCTTGCACTGAAACAGGAATGGCAGAGTATTCCCATGGCAACTATCCGACGTTTAGTGAGTTCGATGCCACAGCATCTGCAAGCTGTAATCACCAATAATCGGGGGCATAAACGCTATTGAAATCAGAAAACGTCAAATCCGGACATTACTTTTTTGATGAACTCTTCCAATGAATATCATAATCAATTTTGTCATTACCAATAAATAAAGAGAGGTACATGTACTTGAAATTTATTCTGATTCATTATAATGATCAAATCTTACAAATCATGGTACAAATTTACATATATATTTTAGTGATGCGTTTCTAAAGTCCGTCAGTATATAACTTAAAAACATAACAAAAGCACCGGAAATAGGAACCTTTTTTAAGGAAAAAGACAACACCATACTGGAATAATTGAGACGATCTCTTTATATATGGAAATACACATGTATCTGCATATGCCGAGGATTTTAATTGCCATGAATTAAATTCCATGCCTGTCGGAATCTGCTCTTTATATCGTAAACAATTAAGAAAACATTCTAGAATCTGTAGCAGAATAGAATCCAATTTCTCAACATTCTAATTATTTTCCGATAATTAAAAGGTAAAGGTATAGGTTTATAGTCTGTTATTACTGACGTTTTCAACCGACTTTCACATTTACCCCCCGATCACTGGATATAAGTCGTCCGTTAACAGTCGGCGCCGTAGGCAGCCACGGAACATTGGCTTATATTCCTCACAGGTACCCATTTATACACCTGGGTGGAGAGAAGCAATGAAGGCTTAATTTCTTGCTTAAGGAAATTAGCGGCCGGACTGAGGCTCGAACCAGGGACCCCTCGATCCCTAAGCGAGCACTCTACCACTGGACCACCGCTGCCACCAAAAAAGTGTAAGTTATTCGATAAGAGCAAATTCTTCAATCTTATGCTGCCGTTTGTTTGAAATATAATATTTTTCCTAAAGTGACTCCTAAAACAATATCAATACCTGTGGAATGCCAACTACAGCTGTGGGATTATTTAAGATTATTACACCTCACGTGATTAGTTTACTATATAGCGTAATGTGACGTCACAGGGAGATAATCGCTACTGTCACATATGCGACAGTATCATGTCACCCTCGCGTGGATCTAAAAATAAATATCTTGGAAATCCGAATGTTTTTCTCTTCTTTAAACATTGAACTCAAAATGTAATGTTAAGCAATTAATTTGGTCATAGTCAAGATCTCTAAAAAAACAAATGTTCGGTGTAATAAAATAAATATCACATCCCATTGGGGGAAACAGTACGAAATGTTAACCCTTGAGAAGGTAATGTCAACCTCGGCTAAAGCCTCGGTTGACATTACTTCTCTCGGGTTAACGTTTCGTACTGTTTCCCCCAATGGGATGTGATATTTATATAATGTATGCATATTCGAATAAGCGCGTTTGCTAAAGGTCTGAGAGTAAACAAATACAATTTAATCAGCCTACATAGAGAGATTAACACAAGAACTGGCTAAACTTTTTTATTTCTAATTTCGTTTCGCAACGTATAAGTTAATGTTACCCTAGCACGACCTTTTAACTTTATTCATTTCATGTTCAACAGTTTTGTACATTTCAGTGTTTCTCCGTTGATACTTTTGTGTCTGTCCGTTATTTTATTAAGGCTGCAAATATAGAATATATCATGATCTCTTTTGGATTCAAATTAGTATATTGCGCAGTTCACATTTAGTTTAAAGTGTGTTAGTTTTTGTAACACATAACGCGAAAATTAAACCCTCGCGAAATATAATGACACGTAATTTTCCATCCAAAAGAATGAAGCATATATGTACCTGTCTAGCATTCCCTATTAAAATACCATAACATACTCAAATAACATAAGTTACGCTAGTAGTTTTGTTTCTTTTACGTACATAAATAAATTACATAATATGGAATATTATATGTCTAGGTCCACATCAGGGGTTCGACATTTCTGGCAGACAGATATAGAACTTTTTTTCAGAATGGATATTCTTGCCAGTATAAACACCAGTTTCTTCAAAAGAACAGTTGGCGAATGAATATATTCACTACAAGTATGGGGCGGATTTTTTGTGATAATAAAGGTTTTCACTTTTGACGGTTACCATGTTAACGACTTAAAATCCATTTGTAATCCGCTTAACATTAAGCTATACCGTAATGAAAAGACGGAATTCTTAGAAATGTCTTTTGAAGAGAAGAAAGTATATTAATACGTTAAGTCTTAAGCAATTTCCTCTGAATCATTGTATGTTGATTATTGTTTCTTTTTACCCATTCTCAATAATATAAGCTCAAAGGATAAAGAAACGCACGGTGACATTATAGGTAATATCTTTTGATATTGTAACGTAATATTGTAACGTAATATTGTAACGTCGTATTGTAACTTGATATTGAAACGTGATGATGTAACGTAATATTGTAACGTGAAAATGTAACGTGATATTGTAACATGATCTTTTTACGTGATTTTGAAACGTGATATTGTAACGTGATATTGTAACGTGATAGTGTAACGTGACATTGTAACGTGATATTGTAACGTGATGATGTAACGTGATATTGTAACGCGATATTGTAACGTGATAATGTAACGTGATATTGAAACGTGATATTGTAACATTTTATTGAAATGTGATATTAAAACGTGATATTGTAACGTGATACTGAAACGTAATATTGAAACGTGATATTGAAACGTGATATTGAAATGTGATACTGAAACGTGATATTGTTTCGTGATATTGTCACGTAATATCGAAAGGTGATATTGTAACATGATATTGAAACTTGGTAGTGTATCAGAATTACGTAAGGATGTTTCCCGGGGAAAGCGTGAAATGAGAACAACTAGAATCATCTTTAAAGTTTACCCTACGTTTCTTTTTTCCTTGAGTACATGTGCAGTCACGATACACACTGGCCAGATTGAAATACAGCGACACGTTAATCGTCAGATCAATTGTATTTAATGGAGCTGCTTCATAAATACTAATAATAATTCACAGGTTTTAAAGATTTTTATTTTTGTCGGTGAAATTGTATTTGTTTATTTAACTTGAGTGTCGAAAATTTTCAATGCTATACATCAATATCACATTCTTATTTAGATATAATGAAGTTGTTTTGATTACCAATGTAAGTGATTATGTTTCTCATTGACTGTGATTACACAGATAATATAAGTTTTATTGCTTATTCCTTATACTATAAAATTGAGATTATGTACAAATTATAAAATCAACTGCTCTTAAGTTCTTAAACCGTATATAAATATGTTAAGACACGACGTGACATGAACAAGTATACAATGTAAAATTGTACCTATGCGTGTGTTTTGACTAAGTAATATTGTATACGTCTTAATAAAATGTATGTTCTGTTCAGTTTGTATAACATGTGTGCTTCTGATAACAGGATGTAAATCATGAATTAAAAAATACTTATAAAGGGTCGAAAATTGCACTATACATTTACAAATGTGTTGTATACAGGTTCTAAATTTTAAAAGCAAATATTGGCGAGACCAATGTTACTTTCTGTTTAAATGAGCGCGCAACTCAGTGTAGTACTCGGTTTTAATTACCTCCCTTGATGTTATTATGCAAAATTCAAACCGTGCAAATTGTCATTGTGGATGACAGTATAAATGCATACTTTAATTTACCGTTTTGGAGGAAGGGGCGTCCGTGGCCGAGTGGTTAAGGTTTCCGACTGAGAATCACTTGCCCCTCACCGCTGTGAGTTCGAGACCTACCAGGGTCAAGATCTTTCATGTGAGGAAGCTAACCAGCTGCTTGCGGAACGTCGGTGGTTCTACCCAGGTGCCCGCTCGAGCCTGAAAATTGCCCGGAGGGGCACCTGGGGTCTTCCTCCACCATGGAAAGCTGGTATGTCCACACCATAATGTCCTCGTTCAGGGAGGGACATAAAAAACTGGGAAGTAACAACAACAACAACCGTTTTGGAGGATACGGATGGTAAGTACTGACTATCTCTTGCATTGTTGACAAGTCACTACAACCGTATTACGAATTAAGATAGTCCTATGGTTTCAATTTGATGACCTACAATAAGTATGCATGCTTCTGATAATAAAGTTAAAACTTTCCGCATTAAATATGTCATACGTCAGACAAGAGAATGTATAATAGAAGGACTATAAGAAAATTGTATGAAAGGGTATTGCCGTGTATTTACAGTATGTATTTGAAGTCGTATTGAATGAGGTATTCAATTAAACCACTCTTTGTTCATAATATTCTCAATTCTCTTGATCTTCAAGAAGTTTCAACAGGATAAATTTTCTTGACAGGTTGTCGAGGAGATGATATGGGCAGAGAATAATAAATTCTTTTGCTCAATTTTAGTTTAGTTTTGTTCACGATATATTTAGCAAGCACACAGTATTTGTTACTAATTTGGAAAGCTATTATATATAAATTGTATTTATGCTATTATGCAACCAACTGTGTACAAGTTGTAAGTGGTATGTAGTATTTATGCTATATTGCAACTAAATCCGTGATCATTATATTCTTTTTAACTTAATGTTCTATGAGCAATAACGTGTGTAGTCACTGCGATAGAATAAATTGGCGTATACCAGTATATAAAATTGTGTTGTATACAAAAAGTATGTATGTTATGTTGAAATCAGTGCTGTTACCAGAATATTCTCTTTTTTTCACTTAATAATATTAAACACGTGCTACATGTATAAGTTGCAGTGATGTATAAGCTGTAGTGATCGACATAAATACATTCTTTTTTCTTTCTAGGAAAGTCGTTCAGCTCCCCATTTTAATGTTTCCGCATATTTGACAGGTATACCTTATTTAATTGTTTTAAGAGCGAAACGCAAATACGAGTAACAGATAAAACATATTTCTGTTTACAAAACAAAGTGAAGTAAATGTACGTATTTTGTAAATTATTGCTTGAGATGGACACGTATAACTCTTTTAACTGCCTTTGCCTTTTAAGTGAAACAAACATGTAATAGGAATAAAAAAATAAGGATATTTATAAACGATATATTTGTGTTCTTTATCTGATTAAACCGAATAAAACGGAATTTTCAAAGTAACGGAAAAACGACAAGATAATATATCAGTGAGAATGGATGATTGCGCCTTATTATTATTATTTACAATTTTGGAAATAAAAATTACTACCTTTACTGCAAAAAATGCTTGCAAATTCTAGTACAAAATCCATGTCTGTATGAGAATGTCTCATTTTGACTTGATTTGAACAAGTACGGTTCCAGTTTGTAACATAAAGTAGACAACTCTCTAGTCAAAAGTCTAAAATTACCAATAATATGACATACGAGTATATATACATATATCATAAAACAATCGAATTAAGTTATGTGATCTTATACGCGGAACTCAATTATCGCGAAGTGATATACAGCAAAGAACCTGATATATTCATTCTGTGGCTACATACGATTTCAGTGCTTTGATCCCATGGGAAAACATCTTCAATAATATTATAGTAAATACATTGACCTACATGTACTAGATCGTACGGAGTCCAAATATTGCGGATTGCAGAGCTTAAAATAATTATTGGGTTTCCGGATTACACAGATAAAGCGAAACAAAACAACAACATATTTTTACAAACCATGCAAACGGTGTAGATTAGGCTGCTACCTCTGTTCTACTTTATCTTTTCTGATCACGGCGTGATGATTAATCTTTTATTTAATGCTCATTAATGCTAATTTGCCTCGTTTGATCACGGTTTGACTTGAAACCTTTAAATTAAATGCTATTTCGTTTTATTTTGATTTTTGTTTGATCACTGCGCGACGTATAAAAATGAGCAAAGGAGTCCTATTGACCTGAATAACTTGCAAAACATTAATTTTATATATTTTCTTTTCTACAATGTTTAGTGCCAATTCGTCAAAATAATGTTAGGGTTTTCAAGAAATTCAAGGAAATCTTACTTCCTGGTTCACAGTGAATTCAAAGTAGAAAGTGAAAGTAAGAAGTAAGTTTTCATTGAATTTATTGATAACCCTAACATTATTTTGACGGATTGGCACTAAACATTGTAGACCAGCATATACTTATTTCAGGAATAAGTTGCTTTGGTATATTGTTAATGAATTTCAGAGTTCTCATGCAAATGGTTTTTCTTTTGTTTTAGTATGTGCATGGTAATTAGAACATGAATTTGACTATATTGAGCTTGCAAACATTTACTACATCCATAGGCAAATACATTTATTTACTAAAATCTAGGTGGCAATAAGTATTTCCCCCAAAATTCATTTTTTGAAATTTTAGCCTATTTTCGGCATTTGCAATGTTTGCGACCTCTTAAAACATGTTATTTGATATCACGAGCTAAATATTACGAAGTAAGCACCAAATTTAAATAGATAATCAACGACATAATCAGTTTCAAACGTAAAATGCCTACATTTTCTCATTGTGAGGTTGGTGCACCTTAGAACCTATTTTGAACCCCAAGTGGCAATTTGTTTTGCCACTGACCGTTCCAAGGCGGTAACCCCACGACTTCCCTTTTTGCAATTGTTTGTGGCGTCTTATTTGAATTGACATACTTATATCAAACATGTTCTCTCATCCTCTCTTTTTTTTCGCTGCGTGGGGGTTGTGTTTTGTGAGTGTGGCGATTGCTGATAATTATTTTTGCATATTTCATTTTTTTCATTATACCATTTTAATCGAACTTCAACATTTACTCCGTATATTCTCCTTTTATCACTTGGAGGAATGGTGTATATCCTGGCAGATCCGTGCCGTCTTTTAAGGATCTACACTTCTTGTTTTTATTTTTAGAAGTTATTTCTAACCAAGTTGCATATGTGATTATTTAGACATTTTCCCAGTCCCCCCCCAATTGTCCATGTAGGTTTTCCATTATGCACACAATAGAACTAATAACCTACAGGGAAATTAAACAGGATGAAGGATATTTTATCAATAAGTTATGTTTGACTAATCTCCCACAACAACCTATTTTTATTCTCGTTATGGTAAAAAAACAATAGCTGAATGCCTATTGGCGAAATGGAAGAAATATGGAAGATGAGCGAGTTCTGCAAAGGAGCATCATGTTTGTTTCTGCGCCGGGTGACTTAAAACAGGAAATCGCTTTTTGTTAGGTTATTTAGTTATTCATATTCTATTTCCTATAATAATATGTTTTACTGTGTGGTAAATATATACGATGCACGCACGCGGAGGCTATAATTGAATAATGTATCTTTGTGCAAAAAGGCAATAAGAACCATGGAGATAAGAATGAGTTATAGCGCTTTTTCGCACTTACGTGAAGAAAATGGGATAGAAAATTTTTAACTTAGCGAACAAGTGGCCCCATGCTTTTAATAATTTAATTTTAATGTGTTTTTGGCTGTTTAATTTGCTAATTTGAGCAACGAATTGTATTTGTTTCAGCCAAATCGGTTAAAATTTAACTTTTTTTTGTTCTATTTCATTCGAGGTATTTTCGTTATTTTACCAAAGAGGATGTTGTCATGGGATTTTGATTTCCTAATGATATCAAAACGCAACCAAATGCAATCACTTTTGATTTTAAATTGCGTAAAATCCCAATGGTTTTGTTTGCGCTTTGATTTTTGATTAGCAATAATAATTATTGTTCTTTCCAGATAGAACTACAAACACATTAAATGCTTCTAAGATGTTTGGATTGAATAAAATAGTAGGGCTTTTAATCTTTGTAATTTTGTAAACTGAATTTGACATTAATTATGCAATTTTTTGAAAAAAAAAAGAGTTATTTTAAAGTTAATGGTCAACATCGCACGTCTTTTACCAACAAAAGTAGATTTTTTCTCAAAACAAATGAAAATACATACCCAAACATAAAACGATACCTTTCCGAATGAAAGGTGTGCTCTTATATCATATTAAGTGAAAAAAAGAGATTCGAGAATGGAAATACATCGAAAATATAAAAAAGTAAAATATGCTTATCAGGAATCGCAATACTCACAAAACACAGCTTCTCCACGAAGCGAAAAAGAAGAAAGTAGAGATCTATTAGTAACGGTAATGACTTGTATTAAGCGTTTGTAGACGAAGTCCTATTGATTATGGTATTCAATTATACGTTCCTTTGTTAATAAGTTTCGTAATACTTTTGATGTACCAGAAATGCCAACGGTCTCAATCGTCTTAACAAGTTGTCGTGGAGATCAAGCGGGCAGAGAATAATAAATTCTCCTTATGTATATGAGTTTAGTCGGTTTGACGATTTATTTGGCACGCTCAAAGTATGTGGTGCTAGTTTGCGAAATAAATATTTTTTATATAATTGAGATGTTTTGACTATATTTTTGTTATGTATTGAGATGGATGAAAATATACTTTGAAAGCACTGAACACAACACAATTGAAATTTTGCAGACCCGGCTTGATTAAGCCTAATGGAAATGCAAATAACTGTGCACGCTGTCAAGTGCTGAATACAGTGCAACTCATATGTTTACAATTCTTACGTGCACCTATGCCACTGAAATGTTGTTTAATTATTGTACTTAACCACTATTTCAATCTCGTGTTTGTCAGGTTTTATTTGTCTTTGTTAACTTGTTGACTTAAGCATGTTTAATTTAAAACCTCCGACAAGAAAACGTTTTCTAATCTCAGGCAGCTGTCCTCAAGTTATTGCAATGGAATCAAACGTGTAAAATTAGCAATGATATTGCATATTTCGGAGGAAAATTCTAATTGTGTATATAGTCTTGTGCGATGAACTCAATTATCGCAGAGAGATAGTATACAGTGTTGAACCTAATTAAAACCCACATTCGAAACTTACTATTTCATTACGTTTGTCCCATGAGAATAATTTTTAATAATAATAAAAAAACCGGTACAACTCAAAGTTTGAAATATTTTTAATGAATTCTTAAAGAACAGTTTTAAGGAAAACAGGAACCCTTGGTCACCATAACCTACTTAAATATACATACTGAAGAAGTTACCTTTTTTATACAACTTACATGTACTTATATGAAAAATGCAATGTACTGCTGCAAGTTAAGTTTGAATGCAACTTTTAACTACCCCAAACTATTAGATGTAAGACGTACTTTATGAATCTGCAGTTTCAAACGTTAAATGTTTTACATATATGATCACATTTTCTCCAGCATTAAATTTGTTATTATTAAGAGATTGCCCAAGTCAGCCTATTTTCCATGTAGGTTTTCCCCTAGCCACTATCCAGACGATAGAACTAATTACATACACGGAAATTAAACAGGATGAAGTGTAGTTTATCCAGTAGCTATGATTGACTACTCTCCCTCACATTCTTTTGTGTTAAAAATAGCTGAAAGCTAATTGGCGTAATGGGAAAATATGAATGATGAATTTGTTAAAAGCGAGTTTTGCAAATTATCACCCTGTTTGTTACCGCTCCGGGTGACTAAAGACAGGAAATCGCTATTTGTTAGGTTATTCATATTTCTTTTTCCTTTTGCAATATGTTTAACCATGTGGGAAATGTATGAACGATGCACGCAAGCAGCGGTTATAATAGAATTATGTGTTACCTTATTGCAAACACGCTACCACTGTGATAAGAAGGAGTTATACACGCAGTTATAAAAGCAAATATTGGTTTGACTGGGAACCCTTATATGTAAATATATGTTTAAAAAAACTGTGAATTATAACATGTAGTATACAGTAGTTTGTTTTTGGCTGTGTTGTTTGCTTTTATAATCAAGGAGTCTTTATTCTCTTCAACCAAATAAGATGGTCGTTTATTTGTTTATTTTATTTCAACGTATTTCTCATTGTATTACCTAAGGGTACGCTATCATGTGATTAAGAACAAATTTAATTTATTGTTTTTGATCTTAGACAACGAAAACAAATACTGCTAATTTAGAATTTCATTTGACAATGTGTGAAATCCCTAAGGTATTATTTGTTCTCGTTTAGTCTGATTTAAAATAATCAAGTAAGGAGATGAATGCTCTTAAATTTGTTGATTTAAATTGCATACTTACTTATATTGATCGTTTTGTCTGTTAAGGCTTTTGAATGCAAACCAGTCTTTCATAAGTTTAAAAAGGAATTCTTAAGGTTCCCCTTCACGGCTCCTTGCACGTTCATCGATAAAAAAGAAAATTATTAAAATTTCAATAACGGCATTTTAACGTATACATGAACTGGAAAGTGAAGTTCTTGGAACGGAACTGTCTGTTGGAAGTCAAAATTTATTAAAACTTTAAGACTTTTCTTGCCCCAACACATTCGCGGATTCATGTGTTTAATGCCTACATTTTCTCAAGCATGTTTTATTCATAATCATTGCCCTAGTCCCTCCAATTATTCATGTAGGTTTTCCAATATTCAGACAATACAAATAACCACAATCACTGAATTGGAGTGTATTTTATCCAGAAATTATGATTGACCAATCTCCACCACAATCTATTGTTTTATTCTTGTTATGGTGAATAAAACTAACATAAAGCTTAATCACGTAATGGAAAAAATAAAGAAGATTAATTTGATAAAAGCGAGTTTTGCAAATGATCAGCCTGTTTTTTTCGCTCAAGGTGACTTTAAACAGGAAATCGCTTTTTTAAAGTTATTTAGTTATTTATATTCTATTTTGCTTTCGTCATGTATGTTTTATAATGTGGGAAGTATATCAACATAACAATCAAGCGGCAGTTATTTTTGATTAATGTGTCACCTTTAATCTAGTGAAAAGTTGGTATAAGAACCGTTGAAATAAGGAGTTATATTGTTTGTGCACTAAGGTTAAAACACATGATATCGAAAATAGTGTTTCGACTGCATTTTATAATTTTATGGGTAGTGTGTTTAGATAGATGAAAAGGGAACGTTGAAAGCCACCGAACACGAAAAATATTAAAATATTGCAGACTTGGTTTGACTGAGCCTGTTCATGGGCAGTAATGGAAATGTATATTACTGCTCACGCCGCCTAGTCCCGGTTTGAGCGCAACACAATATTTACACCAATAAACAGTACAATGTTTATCCATCCTAAACGATGGTATGCATATGGCGGTGAACGTGGAACCTTCAGCATGTTCAATGCGGTATTTTCAGATTAATACCATTCCATGTTCAGCGGCGTATGGTCCCCAGATAAAAGAATCGGTTTGCCCTAGACGATGCAAATATGAAATGAATTAATACGACTGTAAGCAATTCTTAGCAATTCTTGTGAATTATTGTCAATATCAAGTTTCCCTCCGACTATCGCAAGTGTTTGACAAATTCAGGTAAAAAGTGTCGATTGACGGAAAACTAATGAAAATAAGTACTCAATCATTAAACAGATACTAATTTCATTCCGATTAATTAAGTTAATATTATGGTCTTATTTTGATGACCTACAATAAGTATGCATTATTCTGACAATAAACCCTTCCGGTATAAATATGTCATACGTCAGAAAGGAGATCGTAGAAATACATCAAAATATAAGAATTTGTATGAAAGGGTAATGGCATTTTATATCTATTTTGTTGCTTAAGTCAGCTTGGTTTAGATATTTAATTATACTACTCTTTGTTCGTAAGTTTCTTAATACTCTTCATCTTAAATAGATGCCAACAGTCGTATTATTCTATAAAAGGATATCATGGAGATAAAACAAATTGTTTTCGTCTTGATCACGACATCTTTGGCACGTACAGTGTTTTGCTAATTCTAGAGAGAACCATGCGCTGTATAAAATGTTCTAATTATAAATTCGGAGGTATGTACTATTGCTACTAATTTTGGTATCATATTATTGTTCTGAACCAAATAAGCAGTAAGCAATGACGTCTGTAGTGATCGACTTAATTACATTCTTTCTAGGAATGGTGTTGAACTCCCCGGAGCAAGTTTTCTAATGGTGCTGCACTTCTGACAAAAATACCTTCTTTAATATTTTAAGAAAGAAACAATAATAATATAAAACTCAGCTAAATCATTATGCTGTTAACAAAAACAGATCTCGACTTAACTACATTCTTTCTAGGAATGGTGTTGAAATCTTCGGAGAAAATATTCTAATGGTGCTGCACTTTTGACAAAAATACCTTCTTTAATATTCTAAGAAAAGAAACACTAATATAAAAACAGCTTAATCATAATGCTGATCAACAAAAACCTGTAGTATATATGTCTTTGACGTTGTGAAGCCATGCTTAATTTTGACATTGACATTAATATCCTATTCAGTGCTGTTACCAGTTACGTCCTTTGAAGGTCGTTGATCATGATACTTATGTACTAAGTTAATAGTACTTCTAAAAGTACTTTTATTTTAATATTTCGGCCAGTTTAAAGATATGCGGTTTCAATATCCCAGCCATAAGGTTTTGGATATTGTCCAATCACCCCAAGGATATACTTCCTGTTTTTTTAAATTTTGTCTCCTGCGTTGTCTGTGATATGCAGGATTTATATTCTAAGATCGCATGTCAAAATTCTATTCTGTTTAGTTCCACCCATTGTTTTCTTGTTTAGGGCAAACCCATTCTTTTATTTGGGGAGCATACGCCGCTGAACATGGAATGGTATTAATCTAAAAATACCTCCTGGAAGGTTCCATGTTCACCGCCATATGCATACCATCGTTCGGGATGGATCGAAATTGTACTGTTTATTAGTGTAAATATTGAGTTGCGCTCAAACCGGGGATAGGCAGTAATATGCATTCACATTACTGCCCATGAACAGGCTCAATCAAACCGAACCTGCAGTATTTTCATATTTGTCGTGTTCGGTGGATTTCAAAGTTCCCTTTTTATCGATTTAATTTTCAGTTAAGCGAAACAAACTATACTTCCTAAATTATAGGTGTTAAAATTCTTATAGTATATACCATATCTCAGTAATTATTATACATGATTGAGCCTGATAATTATCGATTGTGCAGTGAATATTACCACATATGTCGAAGAATGGCTATCCATTTCTAGTACAAATCTTATGTTTGTCATTCGGTTATGCCTAGATTGTATTTTAAGCTTGTTTTATCATGTCTGGTTCAACTCATATCTGAGACAAGAAAACTTTGTTTCCAGTCAAACGTCTAAAATAACCAATAATATGACATACTTCGTCGGGCAATCTAATTATGTTATGTGATCTTATACGCTGAACTCAATTATCGCGGAGAGACACATGTAGTATACAGAGTACATGTAGAATTTAATTTAAACACTCGGTGAAAAATTACCATTCCGGTGCATTGATTCCATGGAAATACATGTTAAATAAATCAATTATTATTGTTTGCGACGTATCTTTAACGAAGAGGAAAACAAGGTGACATTAATGTAGTAGAGCCTTTGGGGAGGTAACATATGTAGTCAGAATCTATGGGAAATGAATTAAACAATTTAAGCCTTGTCTTCAAGTATATGTATTTTAGTCAAGTTCATCAGCTGTACATTTAAATATAATTTAGTACAAACAGTGTGCAATTGGGGTATTCAAATTTTCTAATTTAATTTTCTGGGAATGTATCATCAACGTTCCGTGTTAACGAAATATGCCAAAATATTGACTTCTTGTTATTACATTTCTGCCCCTTGGACTCCCAAAACTACTTACATTTTCATACCGGAAGTTAACTATATCGAAATACTTTATTGCTGGTAAAAATTTGTTGGAGTTTACGGGGTCTGAGGGCCTTGGTATTTTAAATGAGTAAAATATTATAATTTTAGAAATACTTGCTTTAGTGAGATATTTTTTTAATATTAAATAATGTTAGTAAGAAATAGGATACTGAGAAGTTATGTACTTTCAAGGAACTTTCATTTACGAAGAGGGAAATCAACAGTTGTTCCGTTGTCACATAATTTAAGTTAGAACACATTTTTACGAATGTCTAATATTGTATACATTTGTTTCACAAAAGGTCTCAACACAAATCCAAAAAATACCACAACCAGACACCAGCCGACCAAAGAAAATCATTTTCAAAAAAGTTAGTGAAAATAATATTTTTAAAAAGTGAAATATTCCTATCAGGAATCACCACATTCACAAAACACAGCCTAACCACTCAGCGAAAAAGAAGGAAGGAAAAGAGAGCATGTTTGTTATAAGTAAGTCAATTTAAATAAGACGCCACAATCAATAAACAAAAAAGAGAACCTTTGAGGTTACCGTATTGGAACGGTCAATGGCAAAACAAATTGCCACTGGGGTTTTAAACCAGGTTCTAGGGTGCACCAACCTCACACTTACCCCAACAGTTTCTCATATAACAAATAAGTACAAGTTGTCTTGGTAAAACAACTCCATCGCAAACGACTCACAAAAAGAACTCACGAGCAGTGACGTTATCAAACTGGCTCGTGACGTTATCAAACTGGACAAATTGCGAGAGGAACTTTAAATTCGTTCCCCAACCCACATCCGAAGTACTCATTGTAATATGTAGTTACGACATAAAAATGATATTGCCTCTACTGGCAAGCGAACCCACGCCGTCACGCGACAGCGCATAGCCATGCAATTCCGATAGTGCAATCGACTTATCTAGTCGGGACAACCACCAAAAAAGGTTGATCGGATAGCATTGATATACGTTACATTCACTGCATGACATCGTTAACCCTTTTTTATGATTACAGTACTGACTATATGTACGGGGAGACTTTTTAAATCCTAAAACATCTTATGTCTGTGTTTTCTTAAGCAGATCGTTTTACATTGTACTTGAACATCGACCTAGTCCCCCATTTATCCTGTAGGTTATCCATTATCCAGACAATCAAACTAATTATATTATGGAAATTAAGCATGGTTGAGGGTATTTTATCTAGTCGTTATGAATGACTGATCTACCTAACAACCTATTTTTATTCTCAGTATGGTAAAAATTAGCTGAAAGCTTATTGGTGTTATGTGGAAAATATTGAAGATGAATATGATAAAAGCAAGTTTTGCACATGATCACCCTACTTGTTTCCGCTCCGGGTGACTAAAAACAGGAAATCGCCTTTTGTTAGGTTATTCGTTTTCTATATCTTTTTGAAATGTATGTTTTACAATGTGGGAAATACATTTACCATGAACACAAGCGGTGGTTATAATTGAATTATTGCCAGCTTAGTGCAAAAACGGTACAATTGAGATAAAAAGGAGTTATTTCGTTTTTTTTGCACTTATGTGAAGAAAAATTGTATCGAAAACTTAAAATAAAAATGCAAAAAAATAAACGAAGTAAGCACCAAATTTAAATAGGTGATCAACGACATAATCAGTTTCAAACGTAAAATGCCTACATTTTCTCATTGTGAGGTTGGTGCACCCTAGCACTTAGTTTAAACCTATGGAGGCTATATGATGCCAAAAATCCAGCCGTGTTGACCTGTGTGTTACAAAATTCTTTTCTCATACCTACATTTGTATATCTTCAAATGTAGGTTCTAGTGGTGCATTCTTACGTCGGAATGTGCAGATTTTACATTGTTGACTTTCTTTTCAACATTATACATCTTGTTTTCTTGAAAGACAGCGTTTGGTTTTTCAAACTTAGCAATCTGAAAATGACAAATGCACATTTCACACTGTACGTACAAACACTTCTGGAGTTAACACGACCAGCTTGACGTTTGTAAGAGAACGAAACATTTTCGATTCAAAGGATTAACTCCGCCCAAACTCCGCCCTCAAGGACAATCGTCAATAACCGTTACTTTCCGGTATCATTCGGTATTATCCGTCCGAGCTGGTGCTCATTTTTGCGGCACGTAATAAACATTGCACACTAGAACGGGTAGAAACAGAATTGGCGGCGAACGTATACATCAGGCCGACCCGTAAGTATTGTTCTTTTATAAACAATTTACGCAACCTTCCACCACTTTGCATGGATATTGTGGAGGAGCAGTTCAAATACATTGTTCGATACGATGGGCCTTTGTTGAAAATACAGTGGATGCAAATATTAAAGGAATCCCTAAAGACTTCTTATGAACTCGTACCAGATTCATGTCGTACTTGAAAAATAATTATATTGTTTACATCGGTTTATGATAATAATAGAATCAGGACCGTGTAGTGTGTCCACGTTTTAAAAGCGTTTTTGGCATGTCACTGCACTATTCTGCCCTTTTGAATTTTGGGTCTGTCTATTCTGTTGACCTAACACAATTGACCAGTTGACCATTTGGGGAGGGTTATTTTAAAATACACTAAAATATAATAACTCTAACAGTTTGATGACTTTTATTCACGTAAACCTTAACAAATGTTTGAGGAAATAAATAATCAAAGTGGAATAAATATGTGATTTAAGGTATTTCATACCCCCAGTTAGTACAGTTGCACTAATGATGAGCTGTGAAAATTAAATTATCATTTTTTCAACAATTTCCAAACAAACTGTTATTATATTGTTACAAACAGATGAATATTGATAATAACAGGAGACAATTGTTGAAAAAAAATGAATTTTGTTAGAAAAGTAATAAAATGTGGTACCTGCTATGTTGTCTAATCCGGGTGTCAAAATAAAGCACTTTCCGCTCAAATATATATCAAAAATAATTAATTACAATATCCAGTTTAATGTTCCATCTAGGGTCAACCAGTGTTACTTTTTCAAAATAACTTGAAAATATTGCTCTTATAAATCAAAATCCAAACACATCATCCTTTGTCATATGAGGTCACTCACCCATGCAAAAAGCATGCAAATCATGCCCACTTGTGTTTACCTGTAGGACAGTTTAATCTCTACATGTATAACAATGTAAATCTTGTGTGATGGTATTTGTGCAGTGTTTTGAAATTCATAATAGTCAATGTTTAAAAAGTTATTTTGAAAAAGTAACACTGGTTGGCCCTAGATGGAACATTGAACTGGATATTGTAATTAATTGTTTTGGATTTATTTCAGTGGAAAATGCTTTATTTTGACACCTGGATTAGACAACATAGCAGGTACCACATTTTATTACTTTTCTAACAAAATTCATTTTTTTTCAACAATTGTCTCCTGTTACTATCAATATTCATCTGTTTGTAACAATATAATAACGATTTGTCCGGAAATTGTTGAAAAAATGATAATTTAATTTTCACAGCTCATCATTAAGATAACTGTACTGTCTGGGGTATGAATTACCTTAAACAAGTACTAAAGCGTTGGCGACCTTTAAATAAAGCGACAATTTTTACGAGAACAACAACGTTGTCCGGCTTTTAAATAAGTTAAAACCTGTTAATGCTTTTTATGCCCTCGCCATGAAATGGCGACAGGCATTAAGAGTTGCTCCTGTCCGTCCGTCCGTCCGATATTCTCGTGAACGCAACTCCTCCTACACTACTGGTCGGAATTTAATGAAACTTGACCACAATGCTTGGCCTGATATGTAGTTGTGCATGAAGGTGGGGTTTCGCTCTTACATGTTCCGTTCAGAAGTTATTGCCCTTTGATACTTCCATTTACATTAGTTTTAATAGGAGTATATCTCGTGAACGCAACTCCTCCTACACTACTGGTGGGAATTTGATGAAACTTTACCACAATGCTTGGCCTGATATGTTGTTGTGCAAAAAGGTGGGGTTTTGCTCTTACATGTTCTGTTCAGAAGTTATGGCCCTTTGATACTTCCATTTACATTAGTTTTAATAGGAATATATCTTGTTTCTTATATTTTGTGCATTTTGCCCATAACTTAAAATCTACTTGAGATACTGCCTTGAAACTTGAAATATATTTTCACCATCAAAATCTACATCATAACCAACAAGACCCATAACCATGCTTCCAATATTTTCAAATTATGCCCCTTTTTCACTTACATTTTGTGTTAAGAAAAATATACACTTTGCCCTTAACTTTGTTTGGAATGGAGGGATTTCAAAATAACTTGGCAGAAATGTTCACCATAACAAGGCGGTGTGTCATGACTGTAGGTCCAAGGTCAAGGTCACTGTTACTAAAAATAGAATTTTCTTGCAAAATCTTGTCCGCTCTGTAACTTTGTTATTTCTTATTGGATTTTTAAATAACTTGGTATACTTGTTCACCATATCAAGACGGTATGTCACGTACATGCCCAAGCCTTTAGGTGGAAGGTCAAGGTCACTGTTACTAAAAACAGAATTTTCTTGTCCGGGCTGTTTCTTTGTTATGAATGGAGGGATTTAAAAATAACTTGGCACAAATGTTCACAATGACAGGGTGATGTGTCACGTACCATGCCCATGCCTGTAGGTCAAAGGTCAAGGTCAGTGTTACTTAAAATAGAATTCTCTTGTCCGGGCTGTTACTTTGTTATGAATGGAGGGATTTCAAAATAACTTTGCACAAATGTTCACTATGACAAGGCAGTGTGTCCGCACAATACCCAACCCTGAAGGTCCAAGGTCAAGGTCACTGTTACTAAAAATATAATTTTCTTGTCCATGCTGTAACTTCATTATAAATGGAGGGATTTCAAAATAACTTGACACAAATGTTCACCATGACAGGGCGGTGTATCGCGTACCATGCCCATGCCTGTAGGTCAAGGTCACTGTTACTAAAAATAGAATTCTCTTGTCCGGGCTGTAACTTTGTTAGGAATAGATTGATTTCAAAATAACTTGACACAAATGTTCATCATGACAAGATGGTGTGTCCCGTACCATGCCCATGCCTAGGTCCAAGGTCAAGGTCACTGTTACTAAAATAGAATTTTCTTGTCAGGGTTGTAACTACATTAGGAATTTCAAAATAACTTGGCAGAAATGTTCACCATGACAAGGTGGTGAGTTGTGTACCATGTCCATGCCTGTAGGTCCAAGGTCAAGGTCACTGTTACTAAAAATAGAATTTCCTTGTCCGGGCTATAACTTTGTTTTGAATGGAGGGTTTTCAAAATAACTTGGCACAAATGTTCACCATGACAAGGCAGTGTGTTGCGTACATTACCCATGCCTGTAAGTCTAAGGTCAAGGTCACAGTTACTAAAACTTGAATTTACTTGTTCGGGCTATAACTTCTTTATGAATGAAGGGATTTCAAAATAACTTGGCACAAATGTTCACTATCACATTGCATTGCATTACCACCAACTTCTTCACAGACATTTCCGTAATGAGAAGACAACAGTGCCACAAATACAAATAATTTACTTGATCATCAAGTTTATGCATATTCTTATAATTACTCGAACATCACTGTCTTTGAAATGCTATTATTCCCATCATTGCACTTTAGTATCTGGAAACGATGCATAGCGGGGGCATCTGTGTCCTTAGTATGGACACATTTCTAGTTTTACTTTAAAATACTTGTGCAAGAATAATTTATTTATTTAACTATGAGTTAAATAACAATAATTTACTTTAAGTCTAACTTAATTCAAAATAATTTCAATAAAAAGCCGAAAAGGTCTACCTGACAGAAAAATCTACTACGGAGTGCCGAAATAATGAGTTGCAGCCCCTTTTATACTACGCAAACCAACAGCTTACTAACAAAACCGACAATGTGAGTAAAATTGTGAGTAGGGGTGCATAAGGGTTTACTAACAAAACTTACAGTTAGTTAAATGATGGTCTACAGTGAAAATAACAACTGGAATAACCGTTTGAACAATTAAACAACGTTGTCGCATATATAAAATATACAAAAGAGCACGGGAGTAAACAGTGATGTGTCGAAAAAGGGTTAAAAACAATTATTTTAGCTTATGATTGCAAAACATTTCCCTTATTATAGCCTCTTACTATGAAATTTACAACTGTGATATGATGACGTCACGTAATAATGACGTCACGACGAAAGCATACCCAATGGCGGACATGAATGTAAATAACCAGTAATACGGACAAATTAAACATTAATTCTTTAGCACAGTGATGATTTGGAAGGAATTAAATGCTTTTAGTAAAAATGATAGGTAAATATATGCATTTTGTGTCCAATATGAACTGTCAGATACGCACATGTTATGCAATAAAACTCGTAACATTATCATTAGGGTACATGTATAAGGTCAAAACCGGCACACCACAATATATAATGCAAATGAATGAATTATCGGTAATAAACAAACAAGAAAGATAAAAAATGAATGAATGAATGAAAAGATAAATCAGCGAGAAGAAAATGAATAAATAATTGAAAGAATGAACAAATGAATGAAAGAACGCACGAACAAAGGCTGAAATTTTCTTACAACTTTGTCATGTATCCTTTTCTCCAGTTTCAGGATATATCATGGCAAATATAAGCAGGGTCACAGACCTTCTGAGGGAAGCAGTGAATGTTTTATCATCTAGTCCCACTGCTAGCTCATCTTCAACAGATATTTCCACATCATCATCATCATCGTCATCATTGTCATCATTACGGAACATTTTTGCTCCATACAGGAGAAGAGGGGCTCCTAGAGCAATTCCTGGTGGACTGTCATTGTATCCTAAAACAACTTGGACACACAAATTCTGTTGTCTTTCAAACCCATATCAAGTAAGTCACACATTATCAAAATGTGGTGCCTTTAACACAAATTGAAGAAGTCAAATTTTTTATCATCACGTCAGTTTTAGTTGATCAGGCTTTGTACCTGTGCATATCGCTTTTCCTGGTCTGTAAGTTAACATTAGTGACTTCTATCTGAATGAAATGCTGAACTTTTTTCTTAAATCAGAATTTGCATTTTTTTACCTGATTCCATTGACTAATCATTTGAATATTTATGAAATCAGAAATGCTTTATAGGTTGAAAATCATTGTATAATGTTTACACTTTAATCGTTTACTTTGTTCAGGAAACAGTTCCAGACAAGCCGACTAAGAAGCAGCTTACAGATGCAGGCCTTGGGGAGAAAAGAATGACTCTTACCAAATCAAAAGATCCTCAGTATTTTAGGGAGACCTTGTACGAAAAATTTCCAAAACTTCGAGATGGTGGAGGGTTTGAGCTGCTCAGGTCAAGCGCAAGAATTGCTTTGGAGAAAATATGCATGCCTGCAAATGGATACAATACACAATTCTTGTCAGATGAAAGTGGGCTCGGTGGGGCTATTTGTTACATAAGACCTATCCAGGAACATCTTTCATTGGAACCAGTGGTCAATATTGAAGTAAGCTTCATTTTATAATGCCCCTCAAAACAGGCATGTTGTAAGACCATCGTCAGTTTGTTTCACTTTTTTCCGCAATTTATATGGTCCAGTCATTGATTCACGCCTGTCAATTCAATATCGATACATATTTTGGCAATAAGTATGGTGTAACTATCATTTCTCCTGTATGTCGACGCATTTTAAATAATCCAGCACACAAAATATTATTGTATTAAAAGTTCTTCTTTGACACAACATTTATTAAACTAACCAATCAAAATTGCTGGATTTGTCCGGACACGCGTGTTAGATATGGTGTATTTCAAAAATTTGTCTTAAACGCTATAGTGCGTTAAAGATAATTTGATTTCTCGTTCTGTTCTGTTTTCTCTTTATCTCTCTCTCCCTTTTTCTAGAATTACAACAGTTACTACTTTATACTTTCCACTGATTAGTTAAAATTTAATTTGATTTTAACTTTAGTTTACGAGAAAATGAACTTCGCCATACGGGAGGGAAATTACATGAATCGCGAAACCAATTCAATTCTTATATTGACATACCTTTGTTGGTTTTACAGTACATTTCCATCAGTTGATAACAAAACAAAAAAAAACGACTGGTTTTCAACATCCCTAAGCCACGCTCCAGAGAAATGCAATGCCTCAGCCTCCACCTACTTATGAACTCACGAGAGCTTGGGACTCCGCCTTTGCACGAGTTTGCACCCAATCAAAAGCGATGTTTACACGAATTGAACTGTATTTTTGCTCAGTGCTTTTCTTAAGACAAATGTAAATATTTGTCGATGGAAGAACTTATTCAAATATACTTCTACCAAATTATCTTGAAAAAATATGTATTAAAAAAAAATAAGCGTACAAAACGTCGAATTGTGTCTTCCATCATCAGTCATCATCTACTATTGTTTCCAGCTAAAATAGAACAATTTTGAGCTTTTAAAACGCCTAGCCGTCTCGTGTCATTTGCCGCAAAGCGCCTGCGCGATATCAATTTTCATGTCAAGCAAACGCATCGCTCGATCTCCAATGACACTGGTATTTGTTGTTGTAAGAGTCCTATATTTTTTTTTCATTTTAGCCAACAGAAGATTGCATCAAAGAATTATGTAAAGGTTGTGGACAAAACATACCCATTGTGGCTTTGAGAGAACATGTAGCGATATGTTATGAGGTAAAACATCAGTGTTTGCATATTTTAAGATTAAGGTCTCTGCTCAAAAACATGGCTGACTGGCAATGGCGTTTTTTAAACCTATTTGGCAGGGCCAATACTGACCACAGAGATATAATTTGACAAGTCTATGTTTATAGCCTAAAGATGATGTTCCATTTATAAATATCTTTATTCCAGGCCACATTATTGCAGAACATATAATATTCACTGGGGAGAAAACCCATTAACAAGTGAATATCACTAATTATTGAGATCGAAACAAGGCTCCTGGGTCAATCAAGATACAGCTATTTATAGAACATATAATAATATACAATTATGGAATTGTCCGTCATTGAATATAATAATATATTCACCAAAATGATAACAATATTGACCTCAGCCCGCCAAGGTCAATACTGTTATCATTTTGGTGAGTATATCATCATATTCAATGGCAGACAAGTCTATGAATGTTTTATTGTATGATTAACAATATAAAAAGATTGTGTCCGGTTTGTTTTTTTTCCAGAAGAGAAAGAGATTTCCACACAAAGCGTAATGATAGCCACGCGCAGTAATACTTGGAACTAGTTTCAAACGTGCACTTGTTCTATTTTTAGAATTAATATTCACTGGGGAAAACCCATAAACTAGCAAACATCACTAATTATTGAGATCGAAACAAGGCTCCTGGGTCAATCAATATACAGCTATTTACAGAACATATAATAATAATATATCTGGACTGAAATGACGGATTTGTTATTACCTGTAAAAATTCTTTTTTATTTATGGGCTGCATGTTTAAGCACAGAGTACCCCTTATTTACAGTTCATAGGTTTTGTATTTATCTACTCAACAGTCAACATTTTTTAAGAAACCAACTCACTTAATTTTATTTTGCAATGATAGAATTCTGATGAAGATTTGCCTTTGCCACCACACAAAAAGCAGAAGAAGGACAGACCCATTTGTGAATTTGCTTGTGTGAGTAACTTTTTATATATTTCTCTTTGAACATCTGAGGACTACAAGATGGGACCTTGATGTAATGATTCTGACAAGCATCAGAGTCATCATTTAAGTTGATCTTGATAGATATTGTAGCCAAAAACTCTGCTACAACTTTTCAGCCTCATCTGTTAAATGCCCCTTATTGGCATGCTGTGGTGAATTTTCATAAAGTTGCTGTGGCATTTGACTTCTGTTTTGACGACAGTTATTAATTACTGTGGTGATTAGATAGTTGAACATATCCTCTTATTCAAGTATTTCATAGGAAGTTTTTAGGTGGAGTGGGTTTGTCTTTCATTTTCTTTAGATAGTTGTAATGGCTATCTTATTTCTCATTTATTAGGTTGCTGAGAGAAAATCAGATGACATCACATTTGAAGAGTACTTTTAGAAATTTTTCTTATTTAGAGTTCTGTTATATAGTTAAATTTGTTTAATAGACTTAATCCGGAACATTATGTCAAGTGAGATTTCCAAGCTAATCTGTAGGTACAAACACACATTTACAGTTATAATGCTATATGTAGTGTAAAATAAATCCAAGAAACTTCTGTATTATATAGGATAAAAAGTATACTGTTTATACTGCTTATACTGCATATTATGTTGCACTTAACAAACAACTATTCTGCAAAGTGTTTATAACAACAGCCAAATACAATGCAGCAAACCTAAAAATTTTATCAGTCATTATGTACCCAATTCAAGAAATCATGTGCTGTTTGAAATTAAATAGGCTTAAAAGGGTTTTTGTACCTACATGGGAAAGCTCAAACAACTGAATTACGGATAACGTATATTGCTCTTTACAAGCAGATTGTTTTATGTTCATTTTTTACCTATTGCTCTTTACAAGCAGATTGTTTCATGTTTGTTTTATGTTCGTTATTTAGCTCACCTGTCACATAGTGACATGGTGAGCTTTTGTGATCCCATGATGTCCGTCGTCCGTCCGTGTGTGTGTCCGTCAACATTTCATTCAAAAGACATCTTCTCCCAAACCACTTGCAGGAATTTGATGAAACTTCACAGGAATGATCCTCAGGTGGGCCCCTTTCAAAGTTGTTCAAATGGTCCTGGTCTGTTGAATAAGTAGGTCACCAGAGCTAAAAATAGATTTCAAAATTGAAATCTTTAAAAATCTTCTTGTCTAAAACCTGAAGGCCTAGAGCTTGCATATTTGGCATGGAGTATCAGCTAGAGGTTCTCTACCAAAGTTGATCAAATTCTGTCTTTACTTGTATATAGAAAAATCTTTAAAAATCTTCTTGTCTGTAACTGCAAGGCCTAGAGCTTAGGTATTTGATCTGAAACCAAAAAGCCAAGAGCTTAGAGTTTAGGTTTGAAGCATTATGTGAAATTTTTATATACCCCCCCCCCCATCGGTCACATGTTTAACATAGACTTGTATATAGGAAAATCTTTTAGTTTGAAACGGAAATTCCGGAGCTTAGAGCTTAGATATTTGGCATTGAGCTTCATCCAGAGGTCCTATACCAAGTGGTTTAAATGTTGACCCATGGGTATACTGGCACTGCAACAGTGGTCACGTATTAAACATAAACTTAAATTGGAAAAAAAACTTTGCACAAATGTTTTCCAGAATAAGCACAATACCAGGTCAGTAGCAGAAGTCAAAAACTGCTTTATGTCAGAGGTCAGCAGTCATTAACTCAAATGGTATACAGTGTAGCCTACATATTTGATGGTGGCCAGGTAGCAGTCCTTTTTAAGTCTTAGTGTGCTGTACTTTACTTGTAGTTACATTAGCTTTAATCTTTAGAGCTGTGCTACTCAGGTGAGCGATTTAGGGCCATCATGGCCCTCTTGTTACATTCTTGTTCTGGAGTGGTATTAATAACTGGTTCAGTCATCCATGATTATCCTTTGTTGACCACTGTTTACAGCAGAGTTTGGTTATACAGTTAACAGAATAGTGTTAACAAAAAAATAATGTAAACATGTTCAATAACTCTTAGTTTTTGTAGTCAGTCTGTACATTTTTATGTAAGTTTGTAAAAGTATTTTCTATTTGTTCTTCCGCAAACTGATAAAAATAGAAACCATTTTTAATTTACTATGTCTTCTTCATTACTTAACTTTGGTATAAACATTGTTTAACAGTTTATACAAAATACTGAATTTTTATTGAGCTGAATTACTGTTTGCTACGAACTGTTTACTTATTTATTGACATTTCCTACTTGTCAAAAAGCTAAGAATAAAACTTAATGCAACAGTCTGAAGAGTGGTTCAAAACATAAACATTGAATTTTCTATATACCTTATAATGGGTTCTTTTCATGACTGAAAATTTTCATGATTTTGCCATAATTTAAATTTTTGCGATTGTAATTTTAGCGAATCTGTTAACGCAGAAATTAATTTTCGTGATTTTACTGGTTGCGATGCATACATATACACTCAGTTAACTTGAAACATAAAGAAATTGCATTGGCAGTTTAATCAAGTGTACTGTACAGTCTAACAATATGGCAGAAAGTACACTTCGCGAAAATAAGTCGGGATTTTTTGGCATTTATTGTTTTCAGCGAATTCATGACGGTCGCGACATAGTGAAAATATTCATCTTGCGAAAAAAACATTACCGGGTATACAGTAGATACAAACAAACAGTTTTTTGCTTTTTGTTAAATATTTAAAACATAAAGTATCAGCTATGAAATACTTACAAGCAAGGAACCATCATTTTTGAAACTGTAACTTTTCTGGCGTTGTTATAACATTAAATGATGGCAAAGGAAGGAACTTGAGCAGTTGGCTAAAATGTTACAGAATATGGCATCTGATTGTGAATAAGTTGATATTATTAACATATTTACAAATCATGTTCATGTCAAAAAAGAGCTTGGCAGTTAATGAACCCATTATATTTTAGACTTAGCAGGTGTGATTTTGTTGTAAACAAGATTAATAATTTCAATAATGACATTTATTTTCAGTAAACAACCAACAAATGATCAAGTCTGCCCAGTCTGTACAAAAGTGTTTCCCTCAGATGTCATTGAAACACATGCAGCTTATTGCGGGGAGCGAAATCAAGACATTATCCTGTGTCAAGAAGCTGAAGACCCAGCAAGGTATTTAATGATCTTGATATTCTGCCCTGAAATTGTGGTAAAATGGCTCAGTGGTTCAGATTTGAAAGACAGTGCCCTTTGAGGCATCCAAAAGATGTGCCTCAGATTTACTGTATTTCTATAAAATGCTTTCTTAGTTTTCATTCCAAAGTTGATCTTTCAGTGCTAAATGTTGTCTAATGCAGGGAAGCAGCCAAACAAGCTCTGTCCTGAAATTATGTTAATGGCGCTTAAATTCACACACTAAAGTTGTCTTTCTTCATGCAATCTCTCATTTTCTTTAAAGGTCTCTTGATGAAGATGTTGCAGCTGCTTTTAGGGAGATAGAGAAAAAGTCTAACATCTGGTCTTTGAGTGTTGTGCGGTCAAACTTCATATTAACAGCTACAGAAGAACTGAAGTTTGGCAAAGAATCAGACTGGTTATGTCCAATCCGAGTTTCTTTCCTTGGAGAAGAAGGATTGGATAATGGAGGACCACGCAGGGAGTTTTTTACTCTTCTGTTTAATTCATCACCTGTGTTTGATGGTAAATCGTTTACTGTAAACAGTGAGTATCTTGCAGAAAAACAGTACACTTTGCTTGGAAAGGCAACAGCTCTTGCAGTTTTGAATGGTCATCCTGGTCCAAGAAGGTTTAACAAACATTTGGTTAACTACATGCTCATGGGAAAAGAACCAGATATGGATGATGTCCTGGAAATAGAGAATTGTAATGTACAAGCTGCATTGAAGATGGTATGGATGCCATTAATTTTTTTAGCTTATAGAAATATATAGATTCTGGATTAAGAACTCGTATCATTCATGAAACTGCTAAATAACAACAGTTGTATACCAGTACATGAACTATAAGTATATAGTTATCATACTTGTGTGGCTTTAGAATACATGTAATAGTTAACAATAAATTCTATTCATTCAGAGAGCATATATGGCTGTTCTTGAGTGTTTATTAGCTTGACTAATCAAAGAAAACGGAGGGCTATTGCATTTCCCCCTGCGTATGTTCCAAGTTTTTTTCATAAAGAGTATATTTTGTTCATTATCCGACTTGGCGAAACAGCCTAACAATTTCTCTAACTACAAAGAAGAGATAACCTAAGAAAAAGAGCTAGCTGCAGTCATGCAGCTGGGTAGGGTCATGTCCTGTGCATGGTTAAGTGTGTAAACTTTCATGCTTCTGCTATTAGTAGAAAAAATACCCAAACTGCCTAAACAGGTAAACTTGCATGCTACCACTGTTAGTTGAAATTGACAAAAATATCCAACTTGCAATTTTCTTGAAGAGGAGAGATAACTCCAAGAAATAAGGTAGCCACAACTTTCATGCTAGTGCTTTTTGTAGAAACTGAAAATGATCTAACATGCCAAAATAAAGATCTAAATGTACAAAATAACAATAAGACTATAACAAAAAATTAAGGTAGTCAGTCATGACTTTTGAACTGTTAAGGCATAAAAAACGCTTGTCTGAAACCAAGTTGCCTTCAGTTTATATGCATGGTATGACCCTCATTCAATTTTTAAATACCTCATAAGCCTACTTTGAAGCTTAATTCGCAAACTAGTACACCTCAGGTAACATAGGATTATTACATCTAATTTCAGTTACAGTCTGACAGTGAAATTGGAGAACCAGATGATGGTTTGTTGGACATGCTTGGAGCAGCTGGATTTAAAAAACAACTCAAAGACTCAACAAGGGTTGAAGCCAGTAGAGCACTGAGACTACACTATGGCTTCTATATGTTCATGGGGCCGTTATTGCAGTACATGGAAGGTTAGTTATAGTTAGAGCTAAGCCATAAACAAAACATTTGAATGACTTATCATTACTGACAAAGCAAACATTGATAAAAGCTGAATGAAAAGTACCATATGTTGTTCCTTATTACATCAGCTCAAATAGTGGCACAAAATGTCACCAGGGCTAAAACATAATCATATCTGCTGTGTTGAAAAAGGTGATGAGAAAATTCCATAAATTTCTGAAATGATTTATGTGGAATAGTTTCTGAATGTTTTGTTGTCTCATGAAAATAGTTACATCAGTTGTCTCGTGAAAATTAGTGACCACATTTACCTCAAGAAAAATAGTTACCACAGTTAATTTTTCTGATACACATTCTGACTATATTTCTGGTCTGTTTACTTCATGTTTTCACCTGGAAGAGTGTATGGTTATTGCTTGGCTTACCCAAAGCAGGTACTCCATGTTTCTGTTCAAGGTCAGGTAAACTACAGTTGCATGTTATTTCCAGTAATCTCAACCGTTATTTTCATCCAGGACTAAAGCTGCATGGAATTTTAGACCTACTCAGGAAGCACAGAAAAGACAGCATGGAGGTTTTATTGTTTGCTGATCAACCGGCACTGTCAGAAGTGGCACGCTTCTTTGTACCATCATACTCCTCAGATAACTGCTTGAAAGCAAGAGAAGTAATGGTCATGTACAACTTCAACAAATTCCTGAAGCAAGTGGACCGTATGTATGCTGTTTACCTTTACAGCCAGTTAATACAAGTAGCAAACTAGTTATATAATTGAGCTATTCTTATTAGTTTTTTTTACATCAATTGGAAAACAATTTCTTGCAACTTATAATAAGTTATATTAATCTCTATATTTCTGCTTCCTGAAAAAAAAAACAGTACTTGTGCCGAAATATTGGAATGTAGGAAGTTCTAGACGTCTTGCCCCTCTTGGGACTCGAACCTTGGAGCTGCATATCTAGTCTGGCATTCAACCACTAGACCATGTTCGGGTGTTCCAGTCTCCCTGTCCTATGCTGGCACATCCCATCCCATTCCATACTTAATGGGTTTTTTCCCAGATTATATCCAAGCACTTGCAAATATCCAAACCAATTCATATTTGTTGTTTAAGTGTAATAAAACATGTTTTGGAAATATTGGAGAAGTTATGGGGTTTCAGCTGGATGTGATAATCATTTGAGCCGGATTATTTAAAAATCCATCAATTTCTATAAAAGTTACGGAAATAGAGAAATTTGAAGCTAGGTTTTCAGATCAACTTGACCAATCTTATAGACATGTTTTCTTGATTTATTGATTACAGACCGCTAGTTATTGCACAAAATAATGTAACCCCAATTTACAAAATAGACAAAAATGGGGACCTAGACCTTTAAACCAAGAAAATGTTCTTGGCCCAAAATGAATTTTAATCACCACATTGATAAAGGAAATGGTAACTTCAAAGACTGCTATGACATTTTAAGCCTTATAAAGCAATACCATTTGGTAGAGATATGAAAGTGACAACATCTGTGCTGTAAATGATTGATACATGTTTTTAGGGGAATTGGTAACATCCAGCTGTCTTGGAGAAGGAGATGAGTTGTGTACCAAAACCATATCTTTCAAAGATGTTTTAAAGGCTTTTCTTGGGTGTGAGAGCCTGCCAAGGAACACTGCCAGTGGCCTAATAACCTTTGACCATGCATCAAACAGACTTTCTACAGTCAACACCTGTGGTCCCTCAATTACATTCAGCAACCTAAATGATATTCAAGACTATGAAAAAATGAAAGTGCACCTACTGAACATAATTATTGGAGCTCCTGACTTTGGAATCGAGTAGATGCATTCAATATAGGAAGTCTTCCCCCGAAAAATAATAGCCTTGCATTGCTTGAATTGTACTAAATCCTTTTGTAGAACGTGACTTTTGAAGTGTTGTTAGAGTGCAAATGAATGTGCTATTATTGTCTTCCCCTGGATAGTAGATTTCATGAGTTATCTCCCCTGATAATTAAGAAAACTCAATTTTCTCTATTTTTCCATGGTATATTATGTTTTTCCTTATGAAATTAGAAACAAAACCATTTAATGCAGCTTTCTACCATGCACTTTTCTTAATTAACAATTTATTTGTTCTTAATCTCAGATTTTGTACATTTTCCATAGACTTCAATGTTAAATTTAATTCTATTTATCTCTCCCACATTTGACAAAATTGCAAAACAAAATCGGTAAAACATGCTAAATTACAATGTCTGTTATGTGTTAAAGTGTCATTCAAATACAGCCATTAAGTAGTCAGATCTGAATTTTGGTCATTAGGTGGGTTCTATCTTAGAGTGCATTATATATCCTTGAAGATATATAATTTCCATGCACATTGATAATTGTGGAACTTAAATACCCTGAGAATAATGTTGATGACTGAAAGCTGCTTGTTCACAGATTTCGGTCATTATAAAAAATTTCTGTCAAGTGCCAGTATAATGCAAGACTTCAATGTTCTTTGCAAAAGAATGTATAAAGTAGCTCCATGTGCTACATATGCAGTTGGAGATTGTAATGTTTGCACCTGTCAGGAGTGAACACTAACATTTTTATTGTACTGATTGATAGATTATGTATTTTTATGCACCCTGAAACTATACTCTTGTACTTCCATTGTAAATTGTAGAAGAAATAATGGTCAGTCGCAGTTTGCATTTTATTGGTATGCATATGTGTGAGCAATGTGCAAAAGACATTTATGAAACTTCATTGGGGTATGCAGTTAATGCTTTTGTCATTCCCATATATTATCTATTGAATAATAATAAAATTTGTGTCCACTTAACTGTTGGTTAAGTGACTGGCATTGTATCTATTTTGTTTCTTTTGTTTTGTTATCCCCCCCACGTCCCCCGGAGACGGAGGATATTAATTTTGTGTTGTCCGTCCGTCACAGCCCATATCTCAACAACTACTGGATGGAATTTCATGATACTTCATACACTTATGTATTTATTGGGGAGGACGGAAAAGGTACTTTTTTTCGATCAGATAAGTACTTCGAGTTATTGCCCTTTGATTGAAATTTTCAGCTTAAATACTGACTGCTCCATAACTTTATCATTCCTTGATGGATTTTGAAATAACTTGGCAGAAATGTAAACAATAGCGAGCTGATGTGTCATGCACAAGAAGTCTGTATCTCCAAGGTCAAGGTAACACTTATAGGTCAAAGGTCCAAAATTTGGTCTTTTTTGTGTTTCCACTCCATAACTTTGTTTTTTTCTTGATGGAATTTGAAATAACTGAGCAGAAATGTTAACCTTCATGAGATGATGTGTTATCCAGTCCATCCATCCATCCCTTTGTTCGTCCTGTCCTTCCGTGGGTTTGACACTGTCCGTCTGTCCTAGCCCATAAAGCGACAAGTACTCTATGGAATTTCATGATACTTTATACACTGATGTATGAATTGGGGAGGGCGGAAAGGTACTTTCATTTTTTTTAATCAGATAAGTACTACAAGAGTTATTGCTCTTTGAAATTTTCAGCTTAAATACTGATTGCTCCATAATTTTGTCATTACTTGATGGATTTTGAAATAACTTGGCAGAAATGCATACAATAATGAGCCGATGTGCTATGTGCAAGAGCCAGGTCTGTACCTCCAAAGTCAAGGTCATACTTTTAGGTCAGATGTCCAAAATTAGGTCTTTATTTGTATTTCTTCTCCATAACCTTGTTATTCCTTGATGGAATTTGAAATAACTGAGCAGAAATCTTAACCATCATAAGATGATATGTTATGCACAAGAACCAGATCCTTGCTGCCAAGGTCAAGGTCACATTTAAATGTCAAAGGGCTAACTTTTTATTTTGGCCATTCCTAAACTTTGTCATTCTTTGATGGCTTTTCAATTTTATGGCTTAACAGTAACCAGTCTATAATTAGCCATGGTCAGTCGCATATAGAGGTCAAAGGTAAAAAATTTGGTATTTTTGTCAGCCTCATTACTTTATTATTGTTGGATATTGGAATTACTTTTTGTCAAAATTATTACTCACTTTGCACTTTATTTCACTTCTTTTACCATAATTGTTTTCTAAACATACATGTAATTTTACAACACTTTGGTGAGTAGAAATGTTATTAATTTTGGTCCAAACTGATATCCAGCATTTAAAATTTATCTCCTTATTGCAATTGTATTTTTTGGGGAGTTGGCTTCAAACACTTAGTAAATAAATTGTAGCTTTTGCTCGTAGGCTGGCCAAAACATGGTAAATCTGATAATGTTCTGGAGACACAAGTAGATACTAACAAGAAAAGCATCAAACAAAATATCTTGTTCTGACGAGATTTTATTTCAATTAGTATAGAAGTTATTCACTTCTGGAATGCCATGGTTTCATTTTTTTGTTTATATGCAATGTTTTAATTCAATTGTAAATACAAGCCAGTTTTAATATTTGCGAAACAGAAACTCTCCTGAACAGAAGGAAAAAAAGTCTAACAGGAATAATAATTATGTACTAATGTACTTCTTTTTTCAGTCAATTTTAATTTCTCATGACGTACTTCGTTATTGCATAAAATTTCAGCCTTTATGGCAACACTGTATGCAGGAATTAAATAATGGTTCTTTGAGATAAAATTCAAATGAAAATAAGCAGAACTATTTGTTATAACTACCCATCCTTAAATGTGACTGACAGCAGACTACACATCTTTTATATAATGTGACAGCAGACTTACACAACTTTTATTTTATGTGACAGCAGCCTACACATCTTCTATATAATCATGTGACAGCAAGACTACACATGTTCTATACAATGTGACAGCAGCCTACACATCTTCTATATAATCATGTGACAGCAAGACTACACATGTTCTATATAATGTGACAGCAGACTACACATCTTTTATATAATCATGTGACAGCATGACTACACATGTTCTATATAATGTGACAGCAGCCTACACATCTTCTATAAAATCATGTGACAGCAAGACTACACATGTTCTATATAATGTGACAGCAGCCTACACATCTTCTATAAAATCATGTGACAGCAAGACTACACATGTTCTATATAATGTGACAGCAGACTACACATCTTTTATATAATCATGTGACAGCATGACTACACATCTTCTATATAATCATGTGACAGCAAGACTACACATGTTCTATATAATGTGACAGCAGACTACACATCTTCTATAAAATCATGTGACAGCAAGACTACACATGTTCTATATAATGTGACAGCAGCCTACACATCTTCTATAAAATCATGTGACAGCAAGACTACACATGTTCTATATAATGTGACAGCAGACTACACATCTTCTATAAAATCATGTGACAGCAAGACTACACATGTTCTATATAATGTGACAGCAGACTACACATCTTCTATAAAATCATGTGACAGCAGACTACACATCTTTTATATAATGTGACAGCAGCCTACACATCTTCTATAAAATCATGTGACAGCAAGACTACACATGTTCTATATAATGTGACAGCAGACTATACATTTTCTATATAATCATGTGACAGCAGACTACACATCTTTTATATAATGTGACAGCAGACTTACACATCGTTTATATGTGACAGCAGACTACACATCTTCTATATAATGTGACAGCAGACTTACACAACTTTTATATAATGTGACAGCAGACTACACATCTTCTATAAAATCATGTGACAGCAGACTACACATCTTTTATATAATGTGACAGCAGACTACACATCTTCTATATAATCATGTGACAGCAGACTTACACAACTTTTATATAATGTGACAGCAGCCTACACATCTTCTATAAAATCATGTGACAGCAGACTACACATCTTTTATATAATGTGACAGCAGACTACACATCTTCTATATAATGTGACAGCAGACTACACATCTTTTATATAATGTGACAGCAGACTACACATCTTCTATATAATCATGTGACAGCAGACTTACACAACTTTTATATAATGTGACAGCAGCCTACACATCTTCTATATAATCATGTGACAGCAAGACTACACATGTTCTATACAATGTGAAAGCAGACTACACATCTTTTATATAATGTGACAGCAGACTACACATCTTCTATAAAATCATGTGACAGCAGACTACACATCTTTTATATAATGTGAACTAAAGGTACTTATTTACAGATTTTGGGGCAAAAGTCAAACGAATTGATCAAAACAAGAAGTGTTCGTAAAACACACATGCCCCCTTATGGCAGCCTGATTAACACACTAGCAGTCAGTTGAGCTAGTCTGAAGGGAACGTGTGTAGGTATTGCTACAGAACTGGGGAAACATGAAACCAGAATACAGACATTACATGGGTTCTTGTGGAACAGCTAAAATTGTTTTCTAGCATAGTTAAAATTGTCAACCCCAACAATGAGGGAAAGCAGTTTTGAGTGTTCCACCAAAACCCATTAAATAACTGTTTTATTACCTGATATAAATTTGTGAGTGCGATGTTCATTTAACTTTTTGGATTTCACTACACCGAAACAAAGACAAAGTTATTTATAAATTACTGGGATTTCTGAAGGTTGAAGGCTGCAATTAATGTGGCACACTAGTTATTAAGCGGAAACCATTTTCATACTAAAACCATAGCAACCATGACCTTTGACATACTAACCCCCAAACATTGGGGTCTTCCCCTCAATGAAGACAATTATTAAATGAAGTTTGAATGTTGTGGGTCAAATAGTTTGCAAGGACTCGAGCAGAAACTAATTTTATACTAAAAGTCATTGTGAACTTCACCTTTGACATACTGACCCAAAAAACAATAGGGGTCTTCCCATTAATGAGGACAATCACCAAATGAAGTTTAAAGGCTGTGAATCAATTATTGAGGGGAAACCATTTTATACTTGAGGTCAGTGAGACCTTGACCTTTAACATACTGACCCCAAAACAATAGGGGTATTTACTTTAATGAGGACAATCATTTAATAAAGTTTCAAGGTTCACGGCCAAATAGTTAGTGAGTTATTGAGCGGAAACCATTTTCATACTAAAGGTCTGTGTGACCTTGACCTTTGACATACCCACACCAAAAAGAATAGGGTTCTTCCGCTCAATTAGGACAATTTCTGTATAACCCTATCTTAAAGCTACGAATGAATAGGTGGGGTATTTTTTGCAAATGCCAAGCAGTTTAAGCGACCCTTAAGGTAGGGCTAACAATGACCTTCGTTAACATAATTTTGAACAACTTGAGGAGAGAATTGACATCTGGCTGATGTTCACTGTCTGGCATACACTGGTAGTAGTCTCAGAAAAAAATAAGTAATAGTCATTTTAAAGCTCCTTGCTTACATATCAGGGGTGATATTCATAAAGCATCTTAAGTTAGTTGAGATATTACTTATATGTGAAAATTTCATAATTTTCACAAAGAAAGGAAAAGTGTAAAGCATAAACATACTGCAATATTTAGAATAAACAAATGACATAATTTAAATACATCTTCAAATAATAAATCAGTCAACTATTTTGCGGACAACAGACTCTGGAAAGTGTTCACATAAGTTAAAATATTTAACATTTTCACTAAGATGTTTAATGAATATGACCCCTGGTCCTTTTTATGTTGCCCCTTTCTCTTTTTTTAAATCTTTAAAAGAGGTACCCTTATCTACTTTTAATTTCTATTAGAAACTAAACATCCCTAATTATCTGGCAAAGTACACATATTATAAATTCAATATGAAACAAATAACATTTTTAGTTTCTTAACAGATTACTAATAGAGATTCAAATTATATGAAGTAACAATACATCCAGTAATTTGATAAAGAAATGGTTTGACATAAAAAGACACAAACACAACAGACAAGTACATGTCTTTGTAATATACATATTGTATGTATGCATCATAACTAATAATACATACTGTGGATTACATGTACCATATACATGTAGTGATATGACTTGAGATACAACGCCCTAGTTAAAATTCACTTGTAAATTAGTTTTTGTGTTCCAAAATGAAATTAGTTTTCTATCACAAAGGTAACAATTTTGTTTTTGTGTTGTTACTGGATATAAATAAATTCCTTTATTTTTATTTTCAATATTTTTTAAGTTAAACAAAACAGATTAATGAAATATATGCCATGACTGACTTAATTATTTTACAATTAAACAATAAGTTTAAAATAAAAATACATTTTACAATCATTTTGATTGCATACATTTCATGTATTTTTTGTAAAAGCTTGGTGCAAAAACTCAGGTAACTGCACTTACAGTACTTTTTGCACCTAAAAAAGTCAGCGCAAAAAGTCATGTAACTGAAATATAATTACAAATAATTTTATAACTCTTTTTATAACTATATCTGTTTATATACCATTCTAACAGGCATGTTTCAATCTATTTAAAAATAAATTAAAGATATTGAAATAATTTAATGGAAAGTAGTAAAACAGTTTTTTGCTTCTCCTGTAAAATTTTTAAAATGTCAGTTACAGTACTTTTTGCGCCAACATGACGATTTGAACAAATTTGTCAAAGACCTCTAGATGATGCTACATGCCAAATATCCTGTCACTGGTTTTAGACAAGAATAATTTTAAAGATTTAAATTTTAAAATCTATTTTTAGCTCCTGTGACCTAGTTATTCAACAGACCAAACTCAACCAATATTAGTAGGCATGTCACAAATAGTACAGATATCAACTATGACCGTGATATTTAAAGTAAATCAAGCAAGATTAGGATTTAACATTTAGGACCACCAGTCAAGTTAAAACATTAACTCCAACACCAAGGTCAAAACTACCAGCTCTGTCTGTAACTGAAAACGATAAACTCATAGTACATCTATGTAAAAGACGAAAGAATGTCCCGAGCATTTACGAACAGATCAATTCCATGACACTCAGAATATTCAAGCGGGTTAACTTTTCCTTGAAGAATATTTGAAACATCATCCAATGGCTCCAATTCTACTGAATACGTGTCATTGCTACCACAGCAATACTCGCTGTCATCTATGCCAAAGTTCACCAGGTCATCCTAAAATGAAAGAGAATTTCGTTTGAAAGAAATCAGTAAATTTTATTTCAGCTCATTTACTACATGGCCTGAATTCCAAGGACATGCAAATGAAGTGTGTTAGACTTAATTTTAAATGTTTAAAGAAACATATTTCATACATTTTCTATAACAATATATTTAATAACTTCTGTTTACGTGGCATGTTTTTTACAAGAGGACCATGATGGCCTTTTATCACTCACCTGAATACGTGTACAACTGCAACTTGTTTTATTCAGGCAACAATTAATTCTTGTTAACTTAGAAATGTTTAAAAGTTTTCACAAATGCAAATACAAAAATGTACTAAGGTTGTAAGAAAGGAAATGTATAAAACATTACAAAGTTAGTAGACATAAATAGACCAGTAATTATGTAAAATGTAACTTTCAACCCCAAATAAAACTTACCACCCTAAATTTAATAAAAAGAAAAATAAGACAATATAACAGTAAGTACCATATTAAGATCAGTGCGCGGATCAATTGTTAGACCAGATATCCACAGCTGCAATGGTGTTCTGTTGTTTGCAGTCCTTAACGGCCTTCTGATAAAAGCATTTCTGAACATGTCTAGATGCTGTTGAATGCGTGGAAGATAGATATAATGAAGCGCCTTCAAATCAACCTCATTACCGGGCAGCAATATCCCTCGGTCTTCCATCATACAAAACAGCGTGTAAAACAAACAGATGCAGCCATCCCACAAATCCCTCCATAGTCTCTCAATGCTGTAAATTTTATGATATAACTTTATAATTGTATAATTAAAGGTTATACTTATTTATCAACCAAAGTGCCAAACGCATTGTGGTACTCTATTACTGATTCCTGGGGTCATTCATAAAACATTGTACTAAAACTATTACATATTTTAACTTAGGTTAATAAATTAAAATTAGGTTAATAAATTAATGTGTATAGATCTACTATTTTGTTTGTTTGTTTTGGTTAACATCTGTTTTCAGCACTGTATAGACCAGCAGTCAGTTAACCTAACCAATTTTCACCGACTAACCAGTACTCACCAACTTTTTCTCCAATTATCTCATAATTTTACATCAGAGGAGACAGGTGACGCCAGAAAAATTACATCTAAAAACTTTCAAATCCGACTATTTCTCTAAGCGTCAAACGACGTCTGAAACTGACCATAATAAAAGAGGCCGAATTGTGCTTGCTGTGATGGCTCATGCCTGTTTCAATTTTATTATGCATACCGGTAGGTAGGCATTAAAATGGCATTTTTGTTGACATTTTTTCTGCAATAGCTATGCTTCAATGTTTTAAATACTTTTACATTGATAATTCTAAGCACTATTTGCTTTCTTTTGAAACGGAAAATGTTTTGAAAAATGATATCTTTGTACTCAACACTAATTTCAGAGTACAAAACAAAAGCTAGCAGACAATATGTTTTAACCACTTTGATTGGTCAAATAACAGTCAGGTGCCATTCTTTCCTTTGCTGACCAGTACAATATTGGTAGGGTGGCGATAAGTGAAGATAAGTCTTACAACAAAACCGAATTTTACAAATTTAGAATTACTCCTAAATACATGGGGGATATTTGTTTGCGGTGAAATATGTTGTTATAATTTCACTAGTAGGGGAGACAATCTGTATTTTCATGATTATGTAGATTGTCTCTCTATTTCTACCAGTATAATTATTACAGGATATTTCACTGCAGACAACATATTTTCTTCTTATTTTATGCTCTACACGATAAAAAGTCATGTTTCAAAAGAATGCTCTGCTGTGGCACGAAATCTTCTGTTTAGACACTGAAATATGACGTCATTTCTCTGAAATCATGAAAACATGTTTCCTCACATTTACCATGGGGATGTTAAAGATGTTTCCGGGAGTTGTCAGTGTGCATCTTTAACTCGGATGCACTTTTCATCTAATATTTAATATTTTGGCAATTTTTTAATATGAATACAACATATTATGTTAAAAATAAATATTACTCTGCACAGTTTTCATTTTTATAAGAATAATATGATTTTTTCATATTAAAGGTTGGGGAAGGGGTTGGTGGTTAAACAGCTATTTCAAAAGTAAATAGCTGTACTGGTAAACACTGATCTTAATTCCCTAGGACAATAACATAAGATGCTACCTATTTCTTTTTATACTTTTAATTTGAAGCTTAATATGTCTATGTGGATTTGTATGACGTATTGCTTTTATGACATTAAAGTTCATTCGCACTGTATAAAATTAGATCAGTATTTCACAGCTGGTTACAACAAGCGGGTAAAATGAAACATGTATAGAATTTCAAATCTGATACAAAAAAGAAGCTGGTATTGGGATAGAATTTTATTAACCCAGAATTTATTTTTCAAGTACCGAACAAACATATCATGTGTTTAATATTTCTATGTGTTTGATGCTATTCAAACTCCTTCCCCAACCGTTAAAGGGAGGTAATAATTGTACTATATATATCACAAAAAAGAAGCAAGGTAAGGTACATGTACTCAGTATTCATTTCTTTCTATTATTTTTAAGTGTATAAGGTAAGCTATATGTACACAAAATAAAAACTTTTTTCAATGCAGGATTTTTTTAATCAGCTAAAATTTTCAAATGTTGTCATAATTTCGTGCGCTTCGGACATGGCCATTTGTTCAGAAATTTCATAATTTCTTGGTTCTTATCATGCAGATGCCATTTTTTTACACTATAATGGTTAAGACATCTTTAATACAAGTATCTGAGAAATAAGTATTGCGTTTGTGATAATATTTTTGTTTAATGGCTTTTAATGTAGGACACCTTACTGTTAATTTATTTTGAGGAGTGGTAATCTATAAACACTTGTAATTCAAAAACCAGCCTGGTGACCCATACTTTTCAACCCTGATTTATGTTTGTAATATGTCTTGGTACATATATGAAAAAATGAGAGAATTCTCTGCATGAAAAGTTATTCTCTGATATGTCTTTAAAACAATGTTGAAAAGTGAGAAAAAAAGTGCATTCTACTACAGTGCAATTACAGAGTTTTACTTCACTGATAGTTTTTCTGTATTTTACTGGTATAAATGCCTGTAAACAATCATGCTAATTACCGTTGATTGTGGACGCTCCTACCAGCTATAAAACTACCAACACCTCGTGTTTGCAGCATAAGTTCCGCCACACCTACATTCTCTCCACCTTTATCTGACCGCACACGTTCTGGTAAACCATAAACACTAGCAGCTTCTTGGAATGCTTGCAGCACTGTATCAGAGCGGTTGTTGTTGCTGACTTTCAAGAATACTGGTAGTCTAGAGTAACCATCAATACCCCCGTGTACAACCATTCTCCAGCTGAAAATATTTTATGAAAATATGATGTTTTTGAAAGGGAAGCAAAGCTATTCATCCACTCTAAGAAAATGCAGACTACCCAATCAATCAGTCAATCAATCAATCAATCAATAAAATAAATAAATTTCACACAGAATTGAATCTAACCAACAAAAGAACATCATTCATACCATGTGACAGTTCAATTGAAACGACTGAACTCGCCCATTGATATTTGCCCTCGTTTTCATTTCTACAGTCCCAAAATCTCATATCAATCCATATTGTACTCTGGCTTTTGTTTTAAAAATCCACATTGTACACAAGCCTCTATTTCCTTTTCAGTTCCCAAAAATTCATATAAAATCCATAGTATACTCTTTCTTTTCAAAATCCATATTTTACTCTAGCCTCCTTTTCGTTTTTTTTCTTACATTTTACAAGCTTCAATAGGCAATTTAAACAAACCACAGGATCATCTAAATCTGTTTATCTGCCTGTATATTATGTGGTGTGAAAGAAAGATGTCATTAAACACTGTTGAGTGCAAAACTGAATTTTATTGGCTAATCAAGTGCAATTTTGGTACAACTATTATTTAACCTCAAGAATCACAATAGGTATATAGGGATATATGTCCTTGTCTCTTTTGAAGATTTGGTAATGAGAAAAATATCTAATTGAAAAGTTTGAAATGTCGATAACAAATGGTCTCTGACAAACAAACGTTAACCATGTAAACATATGTTTATACAGTATTGATACACTTCATATTTCAAAAACAGATATTGTGGAGCAATCCTGACAAAACAAAACCTGTATTTTTTTAACATATAACTATGTTGAAAAGTTACAGCAACAACCTCAGTCACTGCCTTTTTCTTGAGGAAAAAATACTGTTTCAAGACCTTGAAATTAATGATACATCATCTTTATAAAGGAAGTTTTACAAAAATATTAAAATTGTACCTTATAAGCTTGTGGTAGCCATCAATATGCCAAAGTGACAATGGTCCTCGCACATGGTACTGTCGTCTAAATATTGGCTTCAGGGATAGTTTTCTTCTAAGTATGCCTTCCATGTCCACTCTTCGCATTGCCTCAAGTACACGTGACTTCTGAACAGCAAACCCTCTAACACATAAATGGCTTCTAACAGATCGATAACCTATATCTGGAAAGTTGTGAATGATCTTTTGTATTTCTAAGTCCAGCTCTTCATCAGATATGTTTGAAAACTTGGACGACATACTAATCCCCATTTCAGACAAACGTCTATTCAAAGTTCGTTTACTGACTCCTAGAAGAGCAGCAATATCATTCTGTGAAAATCCACAGCTGATGTAAAATTCAAGTATCTCAAGGGGAATTTTTATAACAGGTCTGCCTTTCATACCTGTTCTGTTACATTCAAAATCTGCTGCAATGCACTCTACAGATGTGTTTTCATGGTCCAACAAATCCAATGCCGTTTCAAGCAAACGTATTGAAGTCTCTACACTTTGACTGTCAGCAAAATTTCTTAAAATACTGATGACAGTGTTTAGTTCAATACATATGTCAGGAATAATCTGATGATCCTGGGCTTCACACATGAGTAATGTTCTTCTCATCTTCTCCAACACAATGTCTAAAATTTGGTTGTTTTCCATATTCTAAAACAATACAATACAGTGTAATGCTGGAAATACCTTTTACAAAAATGAGCTTGAACCATTTCACCACAATTTTCAAAGGAATCAACCAGTAATCATGCCAGGGATATATAGAGAGTCAAACACTGATCTTTCCTGTAAAGTTCTTTGAAATTCCTGCAAGCATTTTGGGAGATTTATTTCAAAGGAAATGTGGACCATGTAAAGATGGACAGACTGACAATGGCCTGCCAGTAGCAAAATGATAAAGTACTGGATTCATTGTCACATCACATAGCTAGTAATATTTTTGAAGTCTGCAGTCTGTACAACATGAAGAAACTGAAATTGAAAAAAAAGAAATTTGGCGAATTTTCTATTCAGAATGGCATAAAAGTATGACATGTACTATCAATGTATTTCAATGACATCATAAGACCATTTTATAATCACAAGCTGTGATAAATTATCAGGTGTTGTTTTTTGGTGGTTTTTTGGTCAATCTATGAAATAGGTCTGCCTGTTAGTCAAAATATTTAGACTAGTAGGCACTTAAACACATCACAGTTCTAAAACATAAACGACAGGATTCCCCCCAAACATAACGGAGAATCTAGCCCTTGGCCTTGGTATGAATACTTTTGGGAACGAATGCATTAATACCGATATGTACAAAGCTTATATCTAATTTAACAAATGGACGTTTTAACTAGATATAAAACTTATCACGTTATGTGGTGTTACCTCCACAGTATCATATTTTGATCATACCTGGCAGGATAAGAGCGATTAGTATCATTTGATTGTGGTTGATACTGACTTTGTTGTTGTTGTTTCTTTGTGTTTTTTTTGCCTCGGAAAATTTGGCTCCGCCCTTCAAACTTCGTTTGTTTCCGGATGAATTGCCATATATGGTTATAGCAAAATCGTCTACAAATGTTAATCGCGTGTTCGTGTAAATGTAGTTTAGTCGCTCTGCCAAAGCGAGGGTGTTAAACGTTGACTTTCTATTCTGAATTGTTCTAAGGTACAAAAGTAAATGAGGCGTATACATTCTGCATATCCTATTCAGTTGGAAGTTTAATGTACGTCTCATACTTGTTACAATGCGTACGCTTATCAAGTACAATAGATGTAAAACTGAGCCAAGACCATATTCACCTTTCAGATATAAATCTACATTTAGATTTTGACCAATTTATTTAGCGCCATTCAGGAGCTGGTTGTCAAAGTTACAACTCTGGATTTTTGGCAACAAGTAGCCTCCATACAAAATAACATAGCATACACTGTGCATGTGGTAAAGTATAATTTGATATTGTATAAATTGACACTTACTTCAGAATTTTAACATTAGAAACGGACAAATGCCTGCCTATTGCCCTTTCCCAGATTTAAAAACACATTTTTAAATTGTTATAGATCTTTTTTTGTCATAGAGTTCCACATCTGAAATACAAAACAATGTAGGATAGAAAACAATTAGTAATAAGTAATTCTTTGGCCGTCCCTTTTTTAATTATAAAATAAACACTGAGATGTAAATCCGTTGAATAAACTGACATTTAAATTAAAATCAAATTTCTGAAAAATGTCACTATGTGTTTTAAAAATTAATATACGTGTGTATTTTCTTTTAACGAAAAAAGAAATATTGGCAGAAAGTAACATCACACGTACAACGTTCTTTGCTTTACAACTTTTGTTATTTCTTATTGTTGATCATTTATCGAGCAACATTTTAAAGAAAATAACGATATTTTGTTAATTCGATATCGGTTTGTGCTCGAAGTCTCAAAAAACTGCGGCCATGTCGAGTAAAAACGCGAAACAAGGAACCACAGTTCACATGTACTAACACATAGATCTAATACCAAAATGCCGTAACACTTAATCATGTTAATAGCAATAAAATTCAATAGGATATCAAATTTTCAAACTTTTATTTTATTATATTGTTAATGTTAAGCATGACTGTCGTTAGAATTTAGTGCATTTCGTGTCTGAATCGCGTGTCTCTCTGTTAAACAAAAGTAAACACGTTTTGCATTCATCATCACGTGCTTATCGCTGATAAAATGTGCATTAACTAATTCACGAGTTTTGTGGTCATAAGACTAAAATGGCATGCGATGTTTTCGTCACATTTTGACATCAGTTTGTTTTTCTTTCGTGTCCTCGTCGCGTGCTTGTATGTGGATAAAATTTGCTTTTTACGTCTGCATCGCCTGTGTAGATGTATTAAATGTGCCGGTCGTGTTATTATTGCGTGCACCTATTGTGTTTTTCAGAAAACAGATGTACTTTTCAAGTGAACTGTTTAATCCCAATGAGGGTGAGCAATAAAATGTTTAACGTTTCAGCTACGAACAAATACTGTTAAAAGTTCATAAGGATTGTTTACCTGTACTTCAGTTTTTTTTTTCTGTTTAAAATATACTAATATCCAGATAATCCACCTTTCCACGTTTCTGTGGCTATATTTAAATTACATTGAAATTTAAAACATAAAGAACATTTAAGTGCTAATTTCTAGATAAAGAAATTGTTAAGATTGTGACATAAATTGACCACAGCTTGGTATGAAACTTTTTAAAACATTGTTTAAAATGAAGTTAAAAAGAAGTTTGTTTCATCGTATCCGCGCTGAAATATTCTAGATATTTTAATGTCTTAAGATTTTATTTATGTTGATCTTAATATTAATATTGCATTTAGAGGTTCTATATATTTCAATTTATAATTCCAACTCGAAGACTAATGATTCTTAATATTTGTATTTTTCAGATCAATTATTTAATGGTTACTCAAAGTTTGTGTTTTCACTTGTTTGAATCATTTTTGTATGAGTACACCAAACATGAAACAGTGTATTTGATAATTAGTGTTCTTTTACATAAAGACCTTATTATGAACACCTTGAGTTTATTCTTCTGTTGTAGTACATTCACAAGGTTATATGGAATATCAAACACATTTCTGTAACATATTTGGATGGATAACAATTTGCTATTTTATTTATCTCAGCCTTTGATTTCTTTATGAAAATTTCATTGTTACTACATGTAAGAGTTGTTTTATCATTCCATTTTATAAACGAAATTATTCAAGGTTGAAGACTAGGAAAACAGATTTAATGTAAAAGCGTAAAAAGATAAGTATTGCTTGTATATAAGCAGCTGTGTTTAGGTTAAAACCATTTATTTTTATTTATGTTTTCTACTAAATCATTGTGTTTTCTCTGCTACGGAAGGTCCCTGTTTTAAAACTAAGGAGTAACATTTTCATTTTCTCTGTTTTGCATAACTATTTTTTGTTTTAGATTAGTTTGACAAGGAAACATATAATAAAAACAAAACTCTATTTTTAGTAAAATATAGCTACACTACTGGTTAAAATATCAGATTCCGGCGTTCATTCGTGGAAAAAAAATCAATATTTCACTTAAACAAAATCAAACAACTCTATATCGTTTGAAAGGTCAAACGTCATATTTTTAAAAGTAGTTAAAATCAAAATGTTATCGTAAAATGAGCCATTTTGCTTAGTGCTAATATGATGTATGTCAATTTCAGGCTAATCGAAATAAAGCATATTTTATTTCGGCGATAGACAAGACTGTGGCGTACATATAGGAAGGGAACGTAACATTGAATACATGATCTTTGTACATGTAATATTGATTAAACCGTTTTAAAAGTGCTTAAAAAGTAGTGTGTGGTAATTGAAGTTGGCCAAAGCTTTACTTTTAGACAGTAGTCATGTTAAATATATTAAATTTAGACTCTGGTATTTAAGTGACGTTTTCGAGCTTTGTTAAATGTATTGACAAAGTATTGACTGAATGTTTTACGTTTTTTTGTGGAATATCACGTTGGTAATTATATTTTATCAAAGAGAAATGGATATCTAATATACTCGTTGAAGAAGTCTGACGAAATATAACGGACAGGGTATTAACATGTTGCTCTTGGAAGACATGAATGTACATTGTATATTGAGTTGAATGTTATGTCTAACAGATAATTTTAATTAAATCGTACCATGTTAGCATTCGCAGTGAAGAATAGGGAATTAAGAATATTGACTTTACATGTAAATATTTTAATGACGCAGCATTTATCACCATTGTCAGATTGATTTCATTCTGCTCTATTTAATGGAAGTTCTTTAAACTTAATTAGACAATCCGGCTTTCTGATTGAACGTAGAAAAAAGTGTTATCGTCAACCGTTAGCTGGCTTTGTCATTTTCCAAAATAGGAACTTAAAAGAACCGTCCCAAAAAGTTGTTTTTAAATAAAAGACGTTTGAGCCAGAGAATCACCATAATTCAATCTTGTTATTAGGCATAAAGCAATTTGCTTTTTGTGTCGTAACGCAATAACAGTTTGGACAGGAAGAGGAATAGACATGATTAGTTTAAGTATAACATATTCGTTCCATAATTTGTGAAATAATACATGTAAGTCACGCACTGGACGACAGAATTCGGTTATACCAGCTTCTGTCTTATTGAGTCAAAAAGCAAATATTTGCTGGTTAAAGAGATGTTTTGCAGGTAACAATAAATAAACACGATTTGATAGATAATAAACACAAATAACCCTGTAAGGTATTTCCATAGACACAAAAGAAAAATATAAAAATCTGTCAAACGGCCAAACGTAGTTCCATCAAACTTTGCACAAACCAATGTTATTTATACATGTTAAATTTAAATACATTTAGAAAAGTTGGAACAGTCAAGAAAAGTAGTTAAACAAATACAATTTTAGGGATGTGTTAGGTCTATTTTTCTCTACTGTTCCTACCTTTCTTTACGTATGCAAAATAATCATACATATAGCATTTATTTGTGAAAAGTTTGATGGAAGTGCATTGTGCCGTTGGAGATTCTTATAAATTTATATTTGTCTATGACAAAGCAATTGCGAAAGGCGCAACGCCTTAAGTGTTTTACTTGAAATATATTTATTGTTCAGTTGACCTATGAATTAATTTTAATCATAAAATAAATACACTGAACGGAGTTTAATGTGTTTTAATTAAACATAGTCTAATATTTTAGTACTTCAACAAAATAATAATTAAAATATTTCAATCTTTCAATATTTTAAGTAGGGCCAATCATACATTGCGTATTTCACATGAACAACATTGTCATTCGATCGTTTAGGCAGAAAAAAAAACGTTGAACAAACTAAAGATCCTCTAGATGGTGACAAAATGCAAATATTTTTAAAATGAATTTGTCTTCAAATTAATAACATATAAAATATATGTTTTAAGAAATTCACCCCTAATCCTTGAAAAATCTATAAAAATAACATGCATGATTAAAATGCTTGAATTGTTTAATGTGCGAAAGAATTGCTCGTACTACCATTGACTTTTGCTTGTTAAATGCTCATTTTTATCAGGATTTTATGAAAAGAACGAGTTTGGGAAAACATATTCTGAATCGAGAAGCCGTATGTATTTTGCTTAATATTTGGTAAAGAAGACATTAAACACCAAACAAAGGTATCAACTTACAGGTTGTTCTGTGCCAAAATGACCTTATAATATGCTTGCTTGCTCTTTTGCTGCATAACCGAAAGAAGTCATAATAAATAAAGTAACCATTACACTGATTCAACACATCGATCATATCGCCAGACCACGGAGCCGACACGTTCCATTTAGTAAGAAAAGGCTACCAACAAGTTCTTAAACATCAGTGATAGAAAATGGTTTTATTGCATTACTCTAAGACTTCTTATAGATGTATGGAAGGTATCCACGACATGGTTTACTAAGAACATTACAGAAACATCAGATATTCTACTGATCAATTTACAAAAAATCTTACAAATAAACATATTGCCGAATCATATGTGTGTACGATGTCATCTAGTAAATAACAACATGAATATCATAATAGGGTATTATTTTTGTTCAGTATACTTAATATATCGAACTTTAAAAGTCTCCGAAACGCTGGATAATAATATTTCGTTAATTTGGTTTTATTTAGACTATTTATGAGCAGTAATGGGAAGAAAATTACTTCCTACGACGCCAAGCCGAACGTGTCATGTGAATAAATGGCTAAAATGCCACGAATTGTTAAGTAATTGGCAATCCGGAAATAGCGTGTTATGTTTCCTGCTGTAGAGACAGCTTCTGAAGAAATCTCACGAGATTCTGTATTGGGGCAATTACGTGTTTTCTTCCAAGTCCGGTGCATGAACTGCGAGGTCTGTCTAACGCTTACAAATTCAATTTATAATTGCATTTACAGGGAAGCAATCGTGCAGGACATTAATATGAATATTCTAATTATGTGGGACACTTCAATACAAGTAAAACGCAGTTGTAAGTTTACTTTATAAAGTAAGGAAGTTATACAAGTCATAATATTAAAGGAATTCAACACTTATTATTAATGGATTGAATTTTAGGAAGCAATAAAAATGTTACAGACTTTTTAAACAAAGTTAAATTTATGACAGTGGTTTGGAAGATAGGCTATTGACACATTGAATTAAAAAAGATCCGTGATTTCTCACAATCTTGCTGATTTGATCTTAGCTGAGAGAGAGAGAGAGAGAGAGAGAGAGGCGGACGGACGGACAGACAGACAGAGAATGAGCGATCGCGAGAGAGAGTGGCGAATTAAATTTTCCAAATTGTATTCATTAAAATTTGAGATTCACACAATAATCGCACATGTGCCAGAGGTTATAGCAGAAAATGTCATCTCGAGAGACAACTCTGTATATGGCGAGGTTTTGCCAAAGAACAATCGAAATACTTGTCCAAAGGGGTTCGTTGTCTTGTATGGTAATGTAGAATATTTAAACTTTGACTTTGCAAGGTAATCAACCTATTGCCAGTCGTTCATGTAATTTCAAGACTTCAGTCATGATATAGAAAAAACAAATTGTAACGCAGACCACAAATATAAGACAGTTTATGTAGTCGGCAGCTTTAAAACTTTGGGGTTTACGCGCGAACTACATTATAGCTAATATCCTTCTGAAATTATTATCAGACAGTTATAATAGACATCGTTGATTTAGTATTTTAAGCCACATACATTTATTGTTTAAGAATAGAAACTACAAGCATGTGCCAACTTTGTTATGTCCAATAAAAATGTAATAATAATTTTAAAAGATATAATATTTATTGTGAATTATTTCATCAGCAGTATTCTAAGAGTTAAAAAAGAAGGGTTCAAACAGTAGCTGTTCTACATGTTCATGTAGACTTGCTGGGAAGCATTATAATTTTAAATGTTAAAAAGGTTAACTAGAAAACTAGAGTACTTTTGACGTCGGATCTTAATTTAACTTAATATTCATGTATTTCTATTCAAATGCAATACCAACATTTAACAAACTGTAAGTTTTAAGAAGTATTTGAAAACTTATTATCACATAAAGCATGTCGTTAATCGTTGTACGGGGCACTTTTCAGAATAAGCGTTATTTTGAAATGAAATGATTATTTTCTTTTTGAAGTGTTTTTTCAAAATAACGTTGCCGAGACGTCGTGATTTTTTTTCGTATGACTTTAACGGAATGTTACTAGTAAACAATTACATTATTTTAAGTTGATAAGTCAACATAATGCCATTTTGTGATGATTTATTTGCGCAGCTTTAAAATCTGACACAAGAAAATGACAACTTTAAATAAACGCATGGAGCAGCGGGTAGTGAATTCTGATCGAAGTCATGTATGATCCAACTGATACTTGGAAATAAATAAACAGAAAGACGGTGTAAAAGACCTGTTTCCCAATACCGTTGTAATACGTGTTTTATCACAACCATATAATCTCTGAATTTCAGAACGAGGCACAGACTGCCGGGCCGCGTCATTACACATTAGATAATAGCGCAATGTCGAGAAATTTGACAAGTTTTACTAAATTATTCGACTCTTAAACTGTTTGAAAACGATCGACGTTCTTGCTAGAGGAACTGTTTATTTGAAACTGTTTATAGGGATGTTTTCAATCCTTTCCGAAGCATGAAATTATATAGCCTCTTGGTATGGCTGAAGTGATTCAAATTAACAGAATGTTTATTCTTACCAGACAACCGCAGTATACAGAATCGTGGCAAAATAAGTTTACCACATACGTTTATTAGGTGCATGTTTACTGTCTTACAGTTTTCTTAGAGAAAGAAAAAACTTAAAGTGGGGATAAGACATTTTTAAAAGAAACGGACAAAGCAGCGCTTTTCGATTTTATTTTAAAAAACAAACAACCCTGGAACCATTCTCACTCTTGTATTGTCGTGGATTGAACATGTGCCTTTCATTAATTACATTTCTCGATTGTTTGACAAACTTCATACTCGTATGAGTACAAGAAATAGATTGCGGTTCTTAAAGTCCGCCAGGTTTTGAATTTTTGTTTTTTAAATTTTAAGCCACAAACAAAACGATCGATTTCTTTTTCCTTGCAAACTCCATAACTATGTGATTATCGATTTAAACCAAAACACTAAATGGGGTCCAAATATTACTTAAAATTAAAAAATATTGTGTCAAGATTTCGGCATTAAACCAAGAGCATTTACTATTAATATGCGAGTCAGCATTCGGCGCCTCGTTATGAAATCGGATCTCGATTAAAATCGGAAAACACTTTCCGCGATGGAACAATGTGAAAAGGGTCTTTTAAATGTTTTAGGACTCTTGTGTTCGATTGGCATAAACGTTTCCGGGAAGGTCGGACGGATATTAAAGATATTGAACGGATCGGAAGGCCAGGAAATGTTGCGCACAGACATTACGGACGTCCTTTCAACTGATCGACGCAAATCTTTGGATGATGTTGCTGACATTATCGGGATCAGTCATGACACCGTTCATAAAATAGTGACCCAGGACTTGAACATGAATAAGTTGTGTGCTCGTTGGGTTCCACGTCTCCTGAAAGATGAAATGAATGCAACTCGTGTAGACGCTTAAAGTAGACTTGAAAGGCCGGAGTTTCATTAAGAAGAAAATCAGCAGTCAAGAGCTACCAAAGCGAGTGGTATAAGGACATTTATAAGAAATGGGTACAAAGGCATAGGAAATGTATCGAACAAACGGTGACTACATGTATTTTAAAAAAAAGTATGAACGTGACGGTTAGCTTTTTTGTGACATGAACGTCATCAACGTCGCGGAAGTGCTCCTTACATAACATAATGGGTAATTATAAATTACCACTAAACACGTGCATGTTTGTGTATTTTATATGTGTTAATATTTTCTAGCAGCAGAATCTTTATATTTTCATGTCATATGTTTTGGTACATGTACATGATCATAATGAAAATAAATATACAACGTCAGTCCGGGACCTTTTTGACTATACCTCGTATAATGTTGATACAAAAGTTGCAATGCAACGTAACTGTAGTATGAACTGATTGGACAATCTCATCTTTTTATTCATATATCCTTGGCACGGTTGTGTAGTGAACCTTGTTAGCCTCCTCAAATTGTATTTTACATATGACATAACTTGTTGATCATGTTGATTTCATAATATGTAAATTTTGACTTACATGGACCGTCTCAGTTGTAAAGAAGGACCTTCAAATCAATGAAGATGATTACAGTTTTGGCTTATTACATTTTTGACGTGAAATCTGCGAGTTAATCAAACAGGTTCTTAATCCAGGGCACATTAACAGGCATAAGATTAAACCAAGGTATTGATTCCTTTTCGTAAGTTATTCCGGAAGATTTATTTTATGAAAACATCAATCATATTACGCAACTAGTTGTCAGTCTGATTTCAAGCGCATGCTTCGGTTGAAATATTTTCTCAATAGTTTTCAATACTTCTTACATCGACTGATGGTGATGTTTAATGATGCACAATAATTATTATGCTAAACACCTGTGGCTATTATTATAACATTTATCTTTAACAATATATTCATGCATGCTTAACCGCACGGAGTCAGATCTTTTTTGATGATCGCAGATTTAACATTCTATAATGAAGTGTATTACTCTGTTGAATTGTCTTTGTGTCATTCATATTCCTTACAACAACGTCAAACTGCCTTCTTTACGACAAGAGAAAATAAAAACCTGAAAAAAAATTAATGACTTAATATAGTTTAATGTTACAACCTCCTTGCTCAAATAATTAACCGAAACAAACTGACTAAAACCTGATTCAGGCGATTAAACAATTTGGCAATTTCAAAAAATCAACAACTTCTGTTTACCTACTTAAATTTAACACGCGAACTTTCTTGTTACAATTAAAAATAACTTTGTCATTTTAAGTAGTGTCTGTTGTTATCCAATGCAGGCAATACGCAGCTAACTATACGGCAAAAAAGTAGAGATGAAAGCAATTAACAAAATGAGAACCCAACTGATTTTAAAAAGTAATTGTTTTCAATTTACCATGTTTATAAAAAACAATTTGTGTTCAATTTTCTTTCCATATTGAAAGAAAATATTTGAAGATAAATAGGGCGAGACATCAGAAAAGCTCCTCAGTGAATTTTGTAGCTTGATATGTTTTTTACATCTTTTACTCAATGTGATAATCCGGACACCTCAAATCACTGGATGCTTCCTTTACCAAGTGTTAATTAAATGAGGTACCAGCTGTGATAAAACCAGTAACTTTCATCAACTATATATTGGAGCTTGTCAGTTTCTCTTGGAACAGTATAGATTCTCCTATAATTTTAGTTCAGTTCATCCGATGTATTTTGTTAATCTTAAAATTGTTTCTCCGTTGGACTGGTATAAGCGAACCAAACTTTAAAGTGTATAAATAAAAGCTTAATATCTCAGTAGAAAATAAATTTAATTAATTGACCAGCTTTAAATAGAGAATTTTTAAAAAGACAACACAATATAAAAAAAACTTCGTGTTACAACAAAGTGAATTACGTAACAGTCAAGGGTAAACATTTAAAATTAAAGCAAAAAAAAGTATAAAAAATCATTTTAGAACCACTTATACAGCAGTGAAATATTCAGAAACTAGATGTATCATCAAGATAACAAACATGTACTAAAAACCATTTATTCCAAGTCAAAAAAATAAATATACTGTACCGAACCTCTGAACAATTATAAAAATTTGAAGAGTTGTTCCTCATGTTGTTCAGTTGAGATTTATTTAAACTTAAAATACACTTGTGCAGATATTTTCCCAACAAATGTTGAGAAAACAAAATGCGCTCTAAATAATATGGGAAAACGCTGAGATTGTTGCAAATTTTGAAGGAAGCAAATAAGGTTAAATCAAGTCATTCTTCGTTAAACTTTGTCAATAACGGAGTTTTCTCACTGTCTGTGCAAAATTACACTCTAAGACGTTCGTTAACCTTATAACAGTGCTGGCTATTTACTTCCGTGTACTTACTTACTTTTCATCTTTTAAAAAACAGGAATACCATATATTACATGTATTACATGTATTACAGAATAGGAAATTCTTTCTTTAGTTAATTATAAAACAAGTTGGCAATAAAAAGCAAACCTGATATAAATGTTATGGTATTTTAGTACTATGAACTTTGATATGCGGTTTAATATTATTGTTACAGTAACTGTCTCTGCATCGCATATTTGATAATAATTGACTTTAAACAGACCCAATAGACGTAAAGTTTTTCCCTTATTGCATTCACCAGAAATATCCAAACTTGCTTCGGGGAGAAATAATAATATAAACCTGTTTTCGGAGTTTACAAATATAACAGACATCCTATGATTGACACTTGGAATAGTAAGATTTGACGTTGACACTATTTAACAGTCATTTCAAAGACTTTTATTGCTGGCTGTATGACATTTTATGGGCAGTTCTTTTTGCGCTTTAATTAATTGTTCGATGGCTTTCAATGTTTCCTTGTTTCCTTTTCATATATTTAAAATACTAGGCTTAGTGCATGTAAAACTTAGGACGAAATACACTAAACTACAAACGTCTAAGAAAATACAATCCATTTGACTATTATAATATTAATATCCATTTGACTATATTTATTTGTGTTCTCGGGAACGTTCTATAACCTGTCTGCTCTTTAAGATGGTCCTAGGAAAATGGTAAATTACCATGATAAAATGCGGGTATAAATTACGGATGACAGTTATCCTAAATGGCCCCACAGAAAGTGTAATTTGTTGTTCAGCAAGTATTTTTGTCAAGCCGAGTTTGTATGGGTGGTTAAGAACAGGAAACTTCTAAACAAATGTTGACGCAAGTTAAAGGGTGCTGAATAATGTTTTTTTTTCATTTCACCAAAAAACAAAAATTAATGTTAAAATAACATAAAACGTTTTACTTGCCGTTTTGTTGAAAAAATGGTTTTGAAAATAAATCCACATAACGACACTGCTTATACGGAATTCCTTTAGGGCCATCGCCTATTAATGAAATAGTCCGAAACGCGAAAACACGAAATCACGAAAGTACGATGACGAAAACGCGAAAGTACGATGACGAAAACGCGAAAACGACATCCTTCTACATTTAACTGTCGTTGTTTCTATAAATAGTTTTCATTTTTGAGTCTTTTTTTCGTTGAGGCTATTTCGATTTTTGTTCGTTTTCGACTTTAAGAAAAAACGTCTTCTTTATGCTTTTGGCTTAACGGCAAGTTGGCATAACAAATTGTTTGGATTTTCTTTACTCAATTCATCGGAGACAAAACGGCAATTCTTAAAGTATTTAACAGTATGTTAAATGTAAAACTCTACCAAGTAATAAGTTATAATTTTACACTCACTCAAAGTTCTAATTGGTAATAAGTTGCATTAATTTACAATAAAGTGGCTTCCCTATGCCTAGAAAGATTTTCATAAGTCGAGTTATGTTATCTTGGAGTCAACCAGTCAATGCTATTTTTAATTTTATAAATGTTTTTATACATGTAAATAACCTCAATGACAGTAATTTACACACAGGATCAACGTTTGAATTGACCTAAATCTAACCGAAGATAATAATACATTTTAATACTTTCAAACAAATTGATCGGGGACTGGTGCTACTGATTTAGAAGTTTTGTTTTTGTTAGTCTTCCTAACGATGGTTCCCCGTAAAAGAAATCCAATAATTAAGAAAAATTGTCTGGTTGCTTGCCATTTACTATCAAAAAATGCATCTTTAGTCAAATGAAGGATAACACACGCCTAACTAGTCCCAAGACAAATGTTAAAAGTTGCAATCACGAATTGAAAACTGCTATTGGCAAAACTGAAGATTTAGTGTTCTGTCAATTTCTATTTTATAAAATACTATATATATATATAATAGACAATAAAACACCGATTAGAACATTGTTTAACTCCCCCCCCCCCCCCCAACTTACAAAGAGCTGCGACAATCCTGGATCATGTCACGATCTGAAAAAGCGTTTCACGATGCCTCCGCGCTGCTTGTACAATTACAGCGCTTCTAATATGCTCTTTTTAGGACTTTACCCCGATTCTTGTTGGCCACGACGCCGCTACGCTTGTTTAGAGCAAATTCAAACTAAGCGTGGCGAGAGCGTAGATCCCTCCGGATCATGAAGACCCTATCGCGATCATACTGCGCTTATGAAGACTCCATTACGTTTTTCCTGCGATTTGCCACGTTTTTGCAACGCTTTGATCGTATGTTTGCATGGTGGGTAAGTGTAAAGTGGAAAAGGTCCAACGAAATATGTTTTGCGGATAGTATCATTTTGAGACATTCTAGTAATAAGACACATGTATTTACTATTGTATTGTTTTGAATTATTAAGCACTGTACTTAAACGTACTTTAAACTATCTTGTGTTGTATACTTGGTGCTTATCAAAGAGTTTACCTATCATCTATTTTATTAATAATGATGTAAGGGTTGATTGTGCAAGGTTGCAGCTGTATAAATGTCTTTCTCGCATGTTAAAACATTTATATTGATCAAATATATACTATTTTATAAGATGAATTACACTAAGCGTGGTATGCTTATTAAAGTACACCTACTTAATATTCGAATCATGATATGGCATCAAAAGCAATAATAACTTGTTTTGTTGAATAACACTCTGATGTTGTTTTTTCTGTTTTAGGTGCATGCGTGAGCTGTGACATGCAGTCTTTTGTACATAAAAACTATCATATTTAGGGTGCTTCACCAAAAATGGTGACTTCGCTGATATTCTTGAATTTTTTGTTGTTACTAGATTCGGAAATATTAACTTAATATATTTATTTAATAACTAATTGACGTATTGTGACTACATAATGTTGTTTTTATATGAAATGTATATTCGACAATGTCGTCTGCTTATATTCATGACGTCTTCAACGGATAGACGTCACCGGTCCGCAGACATATTTTCTAGTGACAAGACGATTATATGCCATCTAAACTATTTTATTCCGCCTCTTGTGTCACAGTGACTTAAGTAAAACTTTTATTCTAGGAAATAAGTTTAGGATGGAATTTATAATAATTATGAAATATCATAATGAATCTTTAGTGCATTTTAGAGCTAGAGCTAATATCATTTGTATCCTTTTTATGTTGGCAGGTTAAGGTATTTTATCTTGATAACTGCCCACAAATAAATTCATCATTTTCAAAATTCACGTTTGATCTTCACACAGTATTTATTTGTCCTTATTAGTGTTATGTAAAACTAGCGTGTTTTTGTTCTCTTGAACTTTTTGTTATACTCATATCCGCTTGTACATAATTGTCAGATAAACCTTAAATTTTAACCATCGTTTATAATGAACCAGACACGATCAGCTGTATCATAATAACACGTTATCTACGCTAATTTTGTTTGAGTGCAAGAATTAACTGTCAATAGGTGTTGAATAAAAGTTTGAAAAAATACAGCTAGTTTATGTGCTATATGGTGACCCTATTTAAAGCAAATGTGCGAATACTAATCGTATATTCTGTTATATCAGTGTTGTTGCCCGGCGGTTTCCGAGGCTGATGCTTGTTCGAATTACATTCCATCTTTTCTTTCCCACTAAATTAGCTAAAGGCAAATTATTTATTCTCAGTGTTGAATAGTTGATGGCGTCTTCTATTGAGTATAGCAAAACCAGCATCATTTGGTTGAAAACTAAATATATTTTGTTACCTTTGCTATGTACCTGCATTTGTTTTGTTTATAACTAACATAACTTTCAACCATATTTTGTTTAATTGTTTTTGGGGACTCGGTCACGTTTTTAACAATAAATAAATAAATATTAAAATGTTAAGATTTTAACCTATGAAACAGGAAAAGGCATATCCCCCTTTCCCAAATAAAATCATTTCTTATTCTTATCTAATTTGACAACCATTAATCATCGTTTTTGGTTCCACATCTTCTTTTGACGAACAAATAAGTAATCATGTTAGGTACATGTAGAAAGTAACATCCCATGTTCAACGCTCTTTGCTAAACAACTTTTCAATTTGTAAGACTAAAAAGTGTGAATCATTTATCGAGTAAAACAGTACATATTCTATTAATTCGATATTCTCTTTTAATTAAATCATCAGACAAGTGCTGTGAATTCGAATAAAAACGACAGAGAACACACAGTACATATGCACTAACCTATAATACCAAAATGTCATACACAGTAACACAAAAACTGTGCAAGATCCACAGAATATCAAATTTTCATAACTTTTATAGTTAGTTTTTACGCAATCTTTCTTTATCACGTGGAAAATAATGCACAAGTTAAATATATAATATTATTTACACTCTTTAAGCCATAGAATTTTTTATTAATGATAAAACACAATTTTCTTCCAAGTTATGTAATACAGATAGTATGTTTCAGTTTCTTTCTTTACACGTAATGTTCTTTATTTTACGGTTTACTTCGAGCTGAGATAAGATGTATTGCATCGCTAAAATTACCAGAAAAGTTTACAAAATCTCCGGCGGCCTGTTTTTACATATAGTCAAAAGTTTATTTGAATTCAATTTGTTATAAGTAAGCAAAAATAAGTTTTTCAAGAAATATCATTGGTTGGTTGTGGAGTGACTGCAAAAGCGTTCCTTTTCATTTTTACTGAAAATTCGTAACTCTGTCCCAAATCTTTTGTATTCACACCAAACAACAAATATAAATTTAAATAAACAAAGCGCGATATGACCCAGCCCTTTGATTTTGTGTTCTAATAAGTTAGATATCTAAAGACGTTTTACCGGATGTGTATTAACTACAATGTAATGAACATTTATAGGAAATAATTTGTGTTCAGATTGGTAATGTAATATTTCAGAAAGAAAATCAATTTCAATAGACTAATAGTGTCACTTACATGTATATGCGAACCTAAAGTTATAAAACAAGTTTGTCTTTTGTTTCAAAAACAAATGGAAAAAAATGGAAAAAAGTAAGTTTTATTTATTTCTATATTGTTCTCAAATAAAATATTTGTCACCAACAACACATAATTCTCAACAAGAATAAAACATTTGATCAATTTCATGATAACAGCACAAACATCGCCCTCGACCAAAAATTCAAATTCCTACTAATCTCTTTTATCTGGTTAGCGTGTCTGTCGATAGATTTTAGTGCATTTCATGTCTGAATCGAGTGTTTCTGTTGAAATTTAAGTAAACATGTTTTCCTTTCCTCATTACGTGTCTGTCGGTCTGTAAAATGTGCATTTCACGTATTCAAGAGTTTTGTGGTCTTGAGACTTAAATTTTATGTCATGTATCCTTCGCATTTTGACATTACCTTAAATATGCTTTTGTTTTTTTTTTCGTGTCCTCGTCGCGTGCTTGTCTGTAGATAAACTTTGCATTTTATGTCTGCATCGCATATGTATGTAGATAAAATGTGCCGATCGTGTTATTATCGCGTGCACCTATTGTAATATCCAGAAAAAGTATGTATTTTTTAATTGGGAAATATTAAATCCGGATGAAAGTAAGCTGAATAAAGATGAACAGTTCAGCTATGGACAAAACACGGTATTAAATACTTTCATTAGGATTGTTTACCTTACTACAGCTGAGTTGCTTATCCAAATAAATTACAAAACAACTATATGTAACACAATGTTCCTGGACGACTTGAATAGATATTGAGTTGAAATATTATGTTTAACACTTTTGGGAGCCAAATACAGTGAATTAAGAATATTATACTACTATACACTCACCCACAATTCTTATTGGTTACATTTTGCCCCATGTTTTATTGCAAACACATTGACTTTACTCTGCGATTTACTCTTGTCAACAAATATATTCAATTTAAGCTTTAAATTGTTGACTTGGGATCAGATTGAGTATCAATCCTTAATTTTACTAAAACTACGTTTCATGCGACTAAAGGTCAAACAGCCAGAAAACTGATCTGGATTGCTTCTTTTGTTTTAAAAGGACCACTCATTAGTAGGACAAACACTTTAATTAAAAGTATAGATCAGCATCTTTTAACTGAATCCCTTTTAAGTACCCAATTTAATAATTACCCCCCCCCCCCCCTTTCAATTAAAGACTGTTCTAATTCAGACCATGCGGTATTGGATTCATTTTAGGAAACAATCAATAAAGATTAAAAACACATTGAATAATGAATTCCAAGCTAATACAGTTCCTAAAATCATTAACTTGACAGAAGGAATAAACTAAACTAGCATACATTATAAACCTATACAATTGATACCAATTAGAAATTCGGGTAAGTGTGATATTTTAAGGAGGCAGCAATAATCGCAATTTTCAGATTGAATGCATTTAGACTGCATTAAATGGAAGTGCTGTTAACACAGTTACATAATTCGGCTTTCTGATTTAAAGTAGAAAATCGTGTAATCGTCAGCAGGAAGCTTGCCGTGCCTTCATTTTCCAAAATTAGAACTTGTACTAACCTTCTCAGACAGACGTTTCTAAATTATAGACATTTAAAGCCAGGTAATCGTCTTAATTCAATCATTATATTACGCATTGGGCAATTTGCTTTAGAATGTTGTGTCTTTATGCGATTATAGGTTGTGCAGAAATGGAAATGCATATTACTGCCCACTCCAACTACATGAGCGCAACTCAAAATTTACACAAGTTTAACAGTACAACTTTGATCCGTCCAAAAAGATGGTATGCATATGGCGGTGAATCTGGAATCTTCAATAATGTATTTTTAGATAAATATCAATCTTTTAGAGGCGTATGATCCCAAGATAAAAGAATGGGTGTCCTTGTTTGTTTTGTCTTTTTTTGAAACTGATCATTTTATTAAGCATGCTCTCTCCCTCTCTCTTCTCCTTGAATGTGTGGGGAGGCTGTTTTTTCTGAATGTGGCAATCCCTGATATGCATATTTCACCTTTTTCTGAAGAAAACACATTGGGCGGAACTTCACAGAATAGCATTGTGACAGAGGGTCTGGGAATACATATCCTACAGCGAACGCCAAATAAACAAATTAAAAAACAGAAAGTATATCATAAGGGTGATTGAACAATATCTAAATCTATATTGACTGGGAAATTGAAACCATCAGTACTAGAACTGGCCGAAACTTTTTAACAATATTTATTTTAGAAGTACTATTTACATTCATAAATATCGTACACAACGACCTTCAAAAGGCCTTCAAAGGACGTAGCTGATAACATCACTGATTGAATATACAGTGATACATTTTTACAGCCGCCACACGGCACAAACACCGCTATTGTGATATTGAAATAGAGGGAAAGGAAAAATAAATTAAATATAAATGCATGTATAATAAAACAGCGTTTTCTTAATATGCGTTTGTCTATAGCATATTCTTTGTAGTGGCAATTCAATAAACCTATAGTTAATTTTTCGATAAAATTTAATATAGGGCCAATCATATATTATATTCAACAAAAGTCTAATGTTCAAGAGTTTACAGGAAGAAAATGTTGACCAAAATTGAAGGTTTCCTTGATAGTGATAAGATGCAAATGTTTATTCAATTTTCCAATCACTTAGCTTCGGAATAAATGGAATGTTAAATTGATTATTTAATGAATTCAAGCATCATCCTTGAAAAATCTAATAACAAATAACCTGGTATTATATCTAGAAATACCAGGCAGTTGGGAAAGACTATTACCAAATTATTGGTATTCTAGTGAGCTCGATAAAGTGCAGACATTTTATGTTAAACAATAATCTTCTGTTGCACAAACGGATGTTGTCTAATAAAACAACAACAACAACAAATACAAATACAAATGTGCGAATTTTATATCTAGAAATGGTCGAATTTTAATAAAACAAATGGGAATTTTTAAAGCCACCGAACATGACAATATGAAAATATTGCAAGCTCGGTTTGATTGAGCATCTTCAGGGGATCTTAAGGAAATGCATATTCCTGCAAACATGACATGTGTACTCCATCATATGTAGATTTGCCATGCCTGTATTCTCAACAGTAGGACATTGTTTCTCCTAAAATCTATTTGTGATTTAAACATTGCTACCTGCAACGTTCCATCTTTAGTAAGATCTTTGATATTTAAACTGCATTGAGTCGATCAACTTTTTAAATTGAAACAAAATTAAGTAAGAAATTTAAAGAATGTTTTTTTCTTCCTTATAAATTTCTCAAATCGGTAATGTTGCATAACGTCAAATGTGCCATACGATTTTCTTAACATATGCGAATTTGGAAAATTATTCAAATGAGTAAACGGTTATCGTGGGTTAACGTGATTATGTATTTCCTTGGCAATTGCAGCGAATCAACTAAAATGCAGCAAATGCGTGTTTCTGTAATCATTACGTATTTTCAATATTTAAATATCACTAACTATTTTAAATATGCATATTTAATTCCCAATATTCGACCAAGATAATCTTTTAATGATGCTGAATTGGCAGTATTATTTTCAGTATTTGCTTAGTGTTGTATTAATAAACCATACTTTGTTGGTAACAAAACTACAACTACACCAAACGCATGACAATCAATAAATTCAATTATTTATATATAAGGAGAAACGGTTTAAACGAAATGACTGTAATTTGAAGAAGTCTTAGTTTGAAAAATTAAAATCTACTAGTAACTTAATTTGAAATATGAAATAACCTCTCAGGATGGCATTCTGCTTCATGTACCACATTATAAGTAACATCAATTCAACTTTATAAAGTATCAGATAGTGAAAAGTATTTAAAAGAACGCTTTTCTATTATTTTGTCGAAAATCAGTACATGAAATAACTATATAATAGGCCTCAAATATGTGCTTTCCGAAGAAAAGAACAGAACATAAGGGTCGGTTTCCTCCTCCTTTATATCTATGTGTTTCTAAAAGGTAAAAATTCAACTTATTATTAGATAAACAGAAAACTTGTTTCGTAAACATCTTGGCTTTCTTTTTTAATTTGAATGAGCATACAAAGCGTGCAAGAGTTATTTAAAAAGGTAGAGCTCCAAAGGTAATTCGATTAACAATTAACGTCAACAAATGGAACGGGAAGTATAAAATGTGTACATGTAGGCCTCGACCAGGATTGAAACCTAGGACCTCCGCGTTTTACCATGCCGTTGCTCTTCCAGTTGAGCTACCAATGCCGCCTGATAAGGTCATCACCACACGATAACGATTCGACCTGAATCGTAGCAATGACTGATGAAAGCATTAACAGCGGTAGGTACCTTAATATTGTCACGATTTCTCTATGTTTCCTTTGTGTATTAGGCAGTTGCTTAGAATGAATAATTCACAAAAAAGTGAAATATGCATGTGAGGAATGGCCACATCCAGCAGACACAGCCTCCACACACCGCCAAAAAGTAGAGAGGAAAAGAGAGCATGGTATTACAATAATCAGTTTCAAAATGGACGCCACAAACAATTAACAAAAGTGAGAACCCGAAAAAGATTTATGCACATAGTACTGACGATTTCGTTGTTGTAGAATGCTCCCACTGAGAAGCACTAAAAGAAGATACCGATTAGACTTCTCATAGTTGTTTGAAAGGACCTAAGGTATCAATATAATGCTTTCCTTAGAACATAACAGCAACTGAGAATTGCAATGCTGCAATTAAAATGCATTATAAACTCAAACGCTAAATTTATAAAAGCATTGTTTATCAAACAATTATTCAGGGCACAAGTCGTTATGCACCCCGTTGATTAATTCCACCATAATTGTATTTCTTAATTTTTCCTCTATAAGAAACGGAACATGTATTGTTGAATACATGTTAAAAAGCAAAATACACATATCAGTGCCCAAGATCATAAAACAAAATCTGGAGATCGGTCTCAAATCTCAAGCATCTGATTGGCTGAAATGGCGACCAGTCGCCATTTCAGCCAATCAGATCCTTGAGATTTGAGACTGATCTCAAATCTTAGTTTTATGATCTTGGGCCCAGGGAATTGCCACATTCAGAATACACAGCCTCCACACACAGCCAAGAAAAAGTGAGGAACAAAGCCAAGAAAAAGTGAGGAAGAGAGAGCATGGCTTATAAAATAACCAACTTCAAAACAGACACCACGAACAATAAACACAAATGAGAACCAGTCCTGAGGGGTTACCGCCTTGGAATGGTCAGTGGCAAAATGAAATTGTTGCAGGCTCGTTTTGTTTGATCCTGTTCATGGACAATAATGGATGCATATTACTGCCTACGTCGCCTAGCCTAGCCCCGGGCTGAGCGCAAATCAATATTTTCACCAATAAATAGTTCAATTTAGATCCATCCCAAACGATGGTGTGCATATGGGCTGAAAATTGAACTTTGAATGCGAGATGTACAGCGGCGTATGGTCCCCAGATAAAATAATGTGTTTGCTCTAAACGAGGAAACAATGGGCGGAACTAAACAGAATAGAATTTGGAAAGGGGATTTGAGAATATAAATCCTGCATATCACAGACACGTAGCAAAAGGAAGAGAAGTGAGCATGTTCTAATAAGTATGTCAAATTCCAATAAGACGCCACAAACAATTAACGAAAAAGAACCATTGGTGTTACCGCCTTGGAACGGTCAGTGACAAAACATTTTGTCACTGGGGGGTTTAAACCAGGTTCTAGGGTTCACCAACCTCACACTTGCCGCAACAGGTTCTCATATCACAAAACAAGTACAAGATGTATTGATGAAATAACTCCAACCCTCGCATCAGCTCAACAATGTTGCATGCAAAAGCACACAAACATTTAAAAGATAAGAAGTTAATAGCATTGAAAAACCAATGTGGCGGGTACTCAATAATCTTACCGAGACTAGAGTACATGGAGGCGATTAAATTGTCTAACTTTTATATTTTCAAATTCGAGGTTTACGCGCATGCCATAACTTTGCATTAAAACAGTAAGTTTTATACATGTGTGGGCGGTAAAATTAGAAAAAGTCATCTCAAGAGTCAACTTGATGGCGAGGCTTTGTCAAAACAACAACAACAATCGAAATATTTGACCAGAAGGTGCGCTGTTTTGTATGGTACTGTAGAATATGTCATATTCGTTTTCGTGCAAAGTCAAAAGATAAAAATAACAAAATTGCAGGCTTTAAGGTAATTTTGATACGTCAGTCTTGAATTATATAGAAGAATACAAAACACAAATAGTAACGATGACAACAAATATAACAAAATGACAATATGATTATGTCGTAAACAACTTTAAAAACATTGTGGGCTAAACGCGAACTAGTTAAATATAATATCCTTGTAAAATTAACATCGGACTTTATACATCGGCGATCTATGTTAAGCAGTCATATTTATTTAGTGTTTAAGAATATTGACCACAATAGTATTCTAACTTTGTTATGACCCGTACAAATATAATACTTTAACAACAAATTTAATAATTATTGTAAAAACTAAGAGGTTTTAATAAAAGAATGTTATTAACAGTTGTCAAAAACATTTTGAAGTAGACTGGCTGGGAAGCATTATTCGTTTAAATGTTAAAACAAATAACATTGATACTTATAACAGACAAAAGACAAATTTGACAAAAAAAATCAGTTAATGCAAGATTTGGCCTTGGAACGTCACTTGTTTTCCGAAATAACTAAATAAAGTCAACATCCATTACAAGCAGAGACATATATCAGTAGTTTACTATTTATCTGAGGATCAGTTCCTCTCCGCAGGTGTTTAGAAGTGTTTTAATTATCCCTTAGACATTTATTGACGTTTACTTCACTAGAAACTGCCATACTAAGTTAACCTGTTCTACCAACGAGTGAACCAAATTAAAAAATTATCAGCATTGTTTGGAATTAAATGTAAATGATTGATTTATTATACTATATTTGTCTACTACGTAACTTGTGTTCCTAGGCTGTCCATTTTTGTTGTAATATTCATCTGGTGTATGCTATTGTCAATTCACAAATGTGGTTCTCCAAAACATACAGCGAATTCCTTCAAACGAATGTACTTTCGTAGCTTTTTTCTCACAGGCCAAAAGAAAAGAATTCACAGACACAGTAAGTAAGTTAAAAGCATCTGTTGTTGGCAATAAAATGTAATATGTAATAAAAGAAAGAATTGGCATCTTTCTTTTATCAAAAATGTTATGCACAAATAGACCCTTATTAGTCAGGAGTTATTTAGACTGAACTAGGTTGCCGAAAAGTATTGCTCTTGTTGTTAAAAAACTGATTCAAACTCAGAGTAATATCAATGCGTGTTATTTCCGACATGACTCTGGGTGCTCTTGGTCACCATGTGCCTTCCGATGTCGCTTGACATTGCCATTTTTTCTTATTATACTAAGTTTTTATGTTTGTAAGCTTTTGCATGCAACATTGTCGAGCAGATGGATTGGTAGAAGTTAGTTCACACGTTTATCATATGAGAACATATAGGCGCCAGGGCGATGTTGATGCAACCAAGAACATGGTTTGAACTCACATCGGCAAAATCGTTTTCAAATTGACAATGGTGGTTTCAATTGTTGTACCCCCGGGTTATCATTTTAGTTAATCTCTGTGGTGGCCTTTTTGAAAATAATCATTTTAAGACCCCTTCCACACTATTCCACGCAGCCTTTCTTGATTGGGGAGGCTGTGTTCTGAAATGGATATTTTACTTAATAAAATGAAACGTAAGAATTGCACTATGTCGTACACGGTCAGAATTAATAGAACAAGTTCAAACACAAGCGTACGAGTAATTGCATTTGAAATGTTAGCGAGTATTCCGACCTTTTTCATGTTTTTACAATAATTGTAATATCTTATGCATAGTAGTTTATTTGGTTTATGATCGCCCTTATTTTCATCTAAGTAGTTTGTATATTGCATATGTTAACTTAAATCGTATTTTTTAACATTTTCAATATCCTGCCTTCCTACTGCTCTATGTGACATATTTCAAACTAATTTAAAGTATCAAATGTAACCGCATAAAACCGTCGTTGATAACTCAAACCATCCCAAAATAATGCTTCTCTTGTTTTCTCATTTGGTTCAATAATTGTTACTGTTAACTTAAATTGTTGTCAAAATATGCTTTAAAAAGGCGATTAGCGTGTTAAAATCTGCTCAAATTAATTTTCTTTAATGTTTGTTACAAATAATTTTATTTCAACAAACATTAAATGTAAACGATAAGTTTTCAAATGTAACTGTTTTTCTATACTGTTGTATACAACGATATTTCTTTGCATAAAAATAAAAAAAAAAGATAAAAACGGATCTTTGAAGCACGACATGTATTAATTTAAAACCATTGTAAAAAGACACTGTAACGTTTTCTCTTGTGGACTTACATTTAACTGCATGCCTGGTGATTAACCCCTCTACAGTTGATCATTATGCTTACCTCTTTGGTTGCACGACGGTGGCAGGGGTTTAAGAGTTTATGAAGGTTTATGGGGAAATCTTTTCTTAAAAGAACCTAGCAGCTCGATTTGTTTCTTTTATCGAAGTCATCGTGTTCTTGCTGATTTTACTCCAGGAGCTCTGGTCTCGGTAAGATCATTGAGTACCCGCCCTTTGGCTTTGCAATGCTATTAGATTCTTATGTTTTATATGTTTGTGTGCTTTTGCATGTAACATTGTTGAGCCAATAAGTGGGTTGGAGTTGTTTCACCAAGACAACTTGTATTTGTTTTGTGATATGAGAACCTGTTGGGGCAAGTGTGAGGTTGGTGCACCCTAGAACCTGATTTAAACCCCCAGTGGCAATTTGATTTGCCACTGACCGTTCCAAGGCGGTAACCCCTCGGGTTCTCATTTTTGTTAATTGTTAGTGGTGTCTCTTTTGAAACCGATCATTTTATTAACCATGCTCTCTCCCTCTCTTCTTCTTGACTGTGGGGGGAGGCTGTTTTTTCTGAATGTGGCGATTCCTGATATGCATATTTCACCTTTTTTGGAATTAGGCGTTGATGGCATCATTTATGCAACTGAACTAAGCTACCTAAAACATTTGCTATATTGACTAATTTTACTGTTGTGAATAGTAATTTTATAATAATTACAAATACAATTATTAAATTGATAAAACAAGACTTACATTCTCCTCAGAGTTTGGGATTTTCTGCCATAGAAGCCTTTAGCCGTTTTAAAATGAGAGAAAACCACATGGGAGAAATTTGTTTTTGACCTTAGTTTCTGGTGGTTTAATCGTCTTCAGTTTACAAGCTTTAATTCCAGAGCATTAATATCATTTATATTTTTGAATTTGTTTATTACGCCGATAATTATTAATAAAACACTTTTCATAAAATGAAGTTGTTGCGAAAAACTGTTATCAACGTTTATCTAATATAAATTCCGTTCTTACATTTCTAATGACTTCGTGTTTGCTCTTTGTAATAATTTACACATAGTAGATTGGATAATTTAAAAAACTCACATAAAATGGGAAAAATCCAATTTTATTCTGGTAGAAAATGTATCGTTTGGCCAGAGATCTTGATAACGAATATTAATGTTTTTTAAATGTGTCTGCCTTAAGTTTGCAATTCTGAAAGCAGCAAATATTTTTAAAAGCCTTTTATTATAGCAAGCATGTTGATATTTTTTGCGTTTTGATTATAAGTTGTTTTTATATTGCTGTTTGTTTCCAAATCGACAAAGACTGATCATCTGTTTTCAGAAAACATCAGTTATATTCGCCTTCGGTTATCTCAAACAATTAGTATTTCTCAATACATCTTATTTTCTTTTTACAATAACATTGACGTACCATATGTCGCAGTTGATATATCGTTCTAAGTGCACATGTTCTTACATTGCTTAGATATTAAAGCACTTCTACACAGGTGCTAAAATGCCTTAAAGCTAACTGTACACTCTACAGAAATAGATATCACTTATGTTTTCTATAATACTGTTGTTGAATAACAAGATTATGAAAATTGGGGCATTAGTTCTATCCCTATAAAATCTTAAAAATGCATTTTAGTATGGCATAAAATAAAAGTATCAATTCTTTTTTTAGTTATTCAGATGTGTATTGTGCAATAACAAAAACTTCTCCTTAAAATCTTGATTTGAAATTACACTCAGATATTACAGATTTATCTGCCCTTTGTATGGTTTTACCCAGCTTGTGCTTGATAGCTTCTTTTCTAACCATTCTATTTTTCACTGTTTGTGATCTTTAAACGGTTGTTCTGTGAATGTAAAAGGTTAAAACTTTTTTTGCAATAAAATAGTTTAATATTTGTTGTTAACATGTTTAAATAATTATCATAATAGAGATTTAGAAAATATTTTCACGTGTTTGAAACATATGTTCAATTTAAAAAGTGTATTTTGAATTATAGATTACTATACTTAGTCTGACGTTAAAATATGGGAAAAAATAAAACATCAGTAATTCATTTAGGTCAGACACTAGTTTAATGTCAAGTAAAACTTATTTTTAGTAATACAACTGCCTGTATATATTTTTCAAAACTAAAGCAATTTATATAAATTGAATTAATTTTTTTCTTGATTTTTAAAACCGTGTATATTATAGTATAACGTATTTAAAGTATAACATAAAGTGTTTCATATAAGGAATACTGCTCTTGGATAACTCTGAAAGCCATATGTATCAAATCTGCGGAGGCAATGCGAAAGCTTGTGAATTCAACCAACTTCGAAACAAGCTTGGTGACATAACATTTGTATTTCTTGTATGCATTATGTAGAACAAAAACATCAAAGTTAAAGCCCCAGCCCTAAACTTAAGTAAAAATATACTATTGAAAAATCAGATTTGTCCATATAGACTCCAGTATATAAACTCTCTAACAAAACACAAAAGGTCCTATCGAATTTTTTTTATAGACGGGATTTTCAATGATATTGTTAAATTATAGTTAACTAACTTTTAAGAAGCTTAATATAATGGAGCTATATTTAGCACCGACGAAGAGACCACTTCATACGCGATCTCGATTTTTGTGACGTTTCGGAAATCCTATATTCGCTTTTAGTCGCGCGGACCAAATTAATTTTAGTAAATTAAAATTTTATTAGCCCGTACTAATGCTGCAAATGTGTGCCTATAGTTCCATGTAATACATGTAATGTCATACAAGAGCAGGTTAAATTGAAGTACTGCCACTTTAAAAGGGCACCAAAGTTTGTTGGTAGACAAAATGTTGATAAATCTTAAGAATCGTCTTCAACTGAGCGTTGTATTTATTGAATGTATACTGCAATGTAATTTACGATTTAAATGGTCTGATTCGGTTTATTTGTCCATCATTTTTGGTTTACAAACTGTGACTGATTATCGGCTTCTTTAGTTATTAAAAGGTATACATTTTTATAAACACGTGTTTAAATGTATTGAATACAGAGGCTTATTTTTGACATTGTTATGCTATAAAATTTATTTAACTTGTAAGTCTCTTAATACACAATATGATTCATCATTTTAAATCAAGTCAAATTTTATTGGCATTAAACGTAACAACATTGCTCAAAGCCATATGAGCATTATATTAACAATATTTCATGATGTGATATATACTGAATACAAGACAAAAGAAATGCATGATGTAAAAGGCATGGTTAAATGTATAATGTATAAATGGTACATGTTATCAAAGTATGTAACAAAACTGAGTGAACATACCAAGCAGAATTACCCATCAACATACTTGTTTTCCATGCTAAAAAGACTTACCAATGTTATTAAACAGTTTTTTCCCTTTTGGATTGCAATATGCTTTGAATTCATAATAAATCGAGTATTCGCTTTGTTTAATATATGTCCTGAAATGCTCTTACAGAAATAAAGGCATATCAAATCTAAAAACAATCCGTTTGGATTTCAAAAGATAATTATAATCTTCATGTGGGAAGTATCATCAATAAACTATTGCGAACGTGTTAAAAACTGGCGACAATTATCTCTTTGCTCTTTGTAGCTAATTAATAGCCATTACTTTCAACAGAAGAAAACTATTTTTTCAGGACACGTATTGTTTTCCCTGGAGACTTCATAGCAGTGAATGTATGATAAATCACAAATTAAGTTAATACACTAATTGCCAGGAGCCGGTTCTCCATTACGCAATATCGGTTGGAATGAATTTCTGAATGCAAGCTTTTTATTTTATGTTTACCAGTAAATTATTGAGTTTTTCTCAGAGAAATTAACACTACTTTATGTAATATGAAACAGTTAATGTGAAATAACATAAATGTTACTATTTTTACTCCTTTTACCAAACTAAACTTTCCAACTTACTACAATCATATATTCTATTTTTTTCAGATTTGTTGACAACAAACCATAACATAAAAAATCCAGTGAAATATTGATTTAATTTCACGAGTGGCGTTTGCTGATACTACAGTAATACTGTAGCCACTCGTGAAAATACCAGTTTTCAGTGTTCACTCGTAAAATAAAATGAAACTTCTCTGAACCAAAAATAAAAATCCTCCATATATCTCGCCCTAAAATATCTCGAAATGTATGGCTAGAGTGTTATCATGTTGTACATGTATTAAATCTCTTTTTCATCCCACTCACTGCGAAGGATGGTAAAAAAGGAAATATTATCATTTTTGTTGAACCACTTAACAAACATTTCTTTTAACTGGAATTGACTGTAGAATGTTAATCTAAAGCAAGTCCGTGGCTCGTTTTGTTATTTACCACTAACAAATGTTTAAAATTACTTTATTGTCTTTAAAGTCATGAATACGCCGTACGAATTTTAAAAACATCGTACATCGTGAAATCATGATCGTGAATCATGAAAACGTGAAATTGTGTAGTTTTCGAAAGAAATCGTGCATAATTTCACGATTTCTCTCCAAAACTTCACAATTTCACGATTTTACGATTTCGTGATTTCACGATTTCTCTACAAAACTTCACTATTTCACGATTTCGTGATTTCACGATGTCTATCCAAAACTTCACGATTTCACGAATTCGTGATTTCACAATTTTGTGATTTCATGATTTCTTTCAAAAACTTCACAATTTCACGGTTTCGTGATTTCACTTCAAAACTTCACGATTTCACGATTTCGTGATTTCAAAATTTCGTGATTTCATGATTTCTTTCAAAAACTTCACAATTTCACGATTTCGTGATTTCACGATTACACTTCAAAACTTCATAATTTCACGATTTATTAATTCGTGATTTCATTATTTCTCGATTTCTCTCCAAAACTTCACGATTTCGCGATTTCGTGATTTCACAAATTCGTGATTTCACGATTTCTTTTAAAAACTTCACAATCATGATTTCATGATTTCACGGTTTCACTTCATAAGTTCAGAATTTCACGATTTCACAATTGCACGATTTCACAATTTCACGATTTCATGATTTTACGAATAGGTTTAACCTTCCTGTATTCACGTTTTGAAATCGTGAAATCGTGAAGTTGAAATGTCACCACCGGTCTTTCGTAAAATACCGTTGGAGACGTTGCGAATTCATAAATACGCGAATGAATAAAATGGCAGATTTTTTTGTATTATCTCGCGAAAATAAAGCGTTTTACATTATATACGATGCATTATACTTGGCTCTTCTGTATATTATTAATTCTCTTACATGTATTTAGTTGGATTTGTATACAAAAGAGAAGGAAAAACAGCAAACAGCTTTAATACACCATTGTAACAACAAAAAACCAAACGGATGTAGAACTTTGCTGGACCCATCAGCTTTAGTCTGCACGGTCACTGGGTTTGTCATCATCTATTTTATATCCATAAACATGCTATCTTTTTCAAACATTAACATTCTTCTGTAAGTCAAATTAAGGCATTAACTATTTCTGAAATTCCAAATGTTCTTTAACTTCTATTGCCTTTTGTATGCCGCAAAACCATATTGTTAATAAGCAAAGTTGCGATATTTATTTTTTAGTAAATAAATTAAAGGATAATAAAAGGTTCTAAACCGTTACATGTTTATATAAGAAGACACAACTTTACAGCATGCTTACTTCCATCGGCTTCTTATCTGGCAGTTGACATGAATATTTTCAGTTTTATTTACAAAATTACCGTTAAATTAGTTTTTATTACTAGTGTTTGATAGCAGTAAACTCAATTAAATTAGTGTCAAAAATTGTTTTGTTTAAAGTCGTCAAAAAAATCGGAAGACGCGATTCGGATCGCTACTATATATATATATATATATATATATATATATATATATATATATATATATATATATACATGTATATATATATATATATATATATATATATATATATATATATATATGATTGAGAAAATGTTTTGTTTTAACGGTGTAAAGTTTTACTTTGTACTCGAGCGCTTTCGGCTATGCAGCCTTCATCAGGAGTAAATAATGTTGTTAATGTAGCTGATAAGAGAATTAACTGAAAAACTATAAATAGAAGCGATCCGATCCGGTAAAAACGATCCGGTCTTTTCACTCTAAGCGATCCAAGCGCTCAAAGCGATTCCGATCCGGTCAAAACGCTCCGGTCTTTACTCCAAGCAATCTAAACGTTCAAAGCGATTCCTATCCGGTCAAAATGCTCTGTCTTTTCACTCCAAGCGATTCAAACGCTCAAAGCGATTCGCTTAGATTCCATTCCGTTTCCAATTCGAATGTGCTTCCATTGCGCTCCTAATTGGATCGGTTTGTGGCCCGCTTCCGATCCGCTTCCGATCCGATTGTCAATTGCATGATTTTCAGTATTGTTCTTACCATCTGGATTTAATTCGTGGATTTAAGTGTTATTCTACAATTTGGATTTAATAAGTGAAAATATTATTATGAAAGTGTTTACAGTAATATTCTTCCATATTGTTTTGGAATACTATTCGAAATTTCGAATTTAAAATATTAGTGTGTAAAGCGTTTAATTAGTGTAAAAAGTGTGTAAATATTTCCAAGGGTTAATCTTATTATTGTAAATTTGTGTTAAATTAAATTCCAATGAGGCGTGAGATTAAAAGTATATACATGTAAATCCATTTCTGTCTACTTTGGTGACTTGACTCCGCTACAAATTAGCGAAAATAAAATGCGAATAAAAACAGGTCTACAGTATTGCAAGTCAGAAATATGATGAGTAAGGATACATCATGGCTGAAATAGCCGCATCAATGGACGCTATGAACGAGTTAAACATAGTTTTATGACTTAAAGTGATTTCCAGACTTTAACATCCACAAATTGAAGGTGCTATGATACTCTTCGTTGCACTGTCATTGATAAAAAATGGTCAACATTACCATAGTTTAAGCAAATGAATTTTTAGTTTCTCTTATATATAAGAATGGAAATTCTTTAAGATATATTGTCACATCAACATTTAAGTTACTTCCCTGTATACGATATGTTCAATAAATCTAACAGGCGTGTTTGGGCGTGAAGCGAATGAAAACTTTTTTTAAAATAATGAATGAGTTGTTTGATGCTTTTACAAACTGTCGGCATGGAAGGAAACTCTTCACAATGGTTTTTTTCATATTTGGAATGATAAAAGAGTCCTTGTTCTACAGATTGCTCAAACTTGGTTTTGAAACTTGAAGCGTTATGCAATGGGCTTCGTCTTTTATTTGTATAATAATTGTGACTTATGGTTCGCCATCTTTTCAACTTATTTAGAAAACTGTAACTGTTTTAAAGACCTTCAATCAATTACAGCGTTGTGAAAAACAGGCATTCAACATCTATATTGTGCAAAACCCATGTGACTTTACGAGTATTGTTTAAACAGATTTTTACAAAAAAAAGTTTTTTGTTTAATTGTAAATTGTTTTGTACAATAAATGTTGTTGGACAACCATGAAAATCAAAGTTTTTTCTATAATATATCCTTTGAGAAAAGTTCTCAACACTAAATTTACCCAGATACCACTGATAACTTTCATTCCAGTATCTCCTTTGGATAGGGTCACCATTTGGATCTTTCTCTTTGCATTATGAACATTTTCAAAAGAGTTGCTTACAGCTTATCCGTCAGGGATGATTCACATCAGATCCTAATTCTATTCTGTTTAGTGCCGCCCATTGTTTTCTGTTTAGGACAAACTCATTCTTTTATCTGGTGACTATACGCCGCTGAACATGGAATGGTATTAATCTGAAAATACCGCATGGATCAAAATTAATATGTAAACATGGTATTAATATTGAGTTCGCTCAACCCGGGACGAGGCGGCGTGGGCAATAAAACCATTTCTATTACTGCTCATGAACAGGCTCAATCAAACCGAGCCAGCAATAATTTCATATTTGTCGTGTTCGGAGGTCTCCAAAGTTCCATCTTCATCTATTTTTTTAAATTTAAGACGTTTAAATTTAGATTAAAATACATAAAGTAATAATGGAGTTGTTGGCGGTAATCGTGAAAAGACACACTGCGTAATAAGAGATCTAGGTATAAAAAACGCACATCAATTTATTCAACATAAAAATATATTATACATAAAAGTGTAGGGAAAAGCCGAATTAAACAAACATGACGCACCAAGATAGTAGAACAGTACAGAAGAAACAAATAACATAATTATAATTTAATATTTTTTCAGTATCAGAAAAAAACACAAAAAACAGTGATAACAGTCTTTGAATGGATAACGAGGCTGACGCCGACGAAAAAGTAAATAGAATAGCTTGACATATTCTCTCACAATAGCTCTAACAATATGCATATATATATATATATATATATATATATATATTTGTCAAAGGTTCTGTGTTTTTTTGTATGTATGAAAACAATGAGATAATTAGACAGCGCATGAGCGCCTAACTGTTACCTGTTTTCGCACTTTCAAGAGAGATTTCTGAAAATCTGTACATATATTAGTAGATCTCTTACTCGAAACTAAACAAGAGATATGCTGTTTGTAATCGTTACATACTTAAGTAACATTGCTAGTTTTTTTAGTCTAAGATACTTTTCTTATCCATAAAAATCGCTAGACGGGGCGAGGCGACGTTGACAGTAATGTGCATTACCATTTCTGTTCGTTAACAGGTTAAATCAACCCGGGCCTGCAATATTTTCATTTTTGTTCTGGTTCGGTGACTTTCAAAGTTCGAGTTCTTTTTCATTTATTTAATTAGCATTAATGACCACAGTAACGTTATTCATGACGTGAAGCGGCAGTAAAAAGCATGCTCGTATATTCCGTTAGTGTTGTTATCATTTATGCCCTAAGGAGGTCGTTTAGCACAATATTTTATTTTGAGTGCTCAAAGTTATGTTGCTAGACGTTGTTGCTGCATGGATTCGACTCCCGTTGCAGACCTGTATTATTTAAATTTCAGAATTGTTCTGTGCCGTGTGGCGGCTGTAGAAAGTCTTCACAAATAAGTCAGTACTTTCTACAGAAACATCCGGTTTCATGTGTCATATAATAACGGTTACGATTATTAGGGATATCCAAACAACCTTGGTAGGGTTTGTCCGGGCTAGCTTTGCTGATGGCAGTGTGCTGGATGTTATGTGGCTAGGCGCTCTTGCCTACTGGTTCAATTGCAAGTCTGGTCCTTTTTTCATATATCTATCGGCAAAGTTCTGCCGAAGTTTGACATGAAAAAAAAATGAAACAAACCCGTATTTTGAAGAAAGAGAAGTGACATTCAAAGATTTTAAATATATCAATGATGATTAGATGCTAACTGTAATAGCTCTGTTTCAGAAACTGTTTTGAGCATGTGACTTAAAGCAAATAAAACATTTTTATCCGGAGAAAAGCATCTCTGAATGTGGCATACAAAAATTGCTTCCAAATGATAATTGTTTATAATTAAAATAATTTACTGTATTTTTAAAACGAATTATCAGGATATTTATTATTTGTGGAACACATTTCAGAATAACTTACATGCGTTTATAGTGCAATCAATACGGCTTTCTATTAAACAATCGTCTTTTTTACATTTTGTAACTTCACGAAGTAAAGCCTATAAAAATTAAAAATATTGGGTTATGTGATGCGTTCTAAATCGATAATCACTTTAAACTTATCGCAGTGTATAAGCGTACAGTTGCTCGAAACGGAAGTTGCTGATCTGTACGCCGATGATCACATAGTTGCTTACAGAAGACCACCCGACATCGGCTTTTTCTAGGTAAAATATATCGAAATTAAAATTGATTTTTGCAGAAATTATTTCTATGGTAAGTAAATCGTTGATTAATAGTTTTACTGTGATCTTGAAGTCTTGAATGAACTTTTAGTTTAAGTGCAATCTGTAATATTTCCAAACTTGATCGGTACAAAATGGGGAAAAAGATTGAAGAAAATCTTCATTAATTTTGTGACCTCATATCTTATAATGTAAATATTGGAAAGGTCTATATTTGAGTTCCCGTAAAAGAAAAATCATTTGCCATGCTCACACAATGGGTTGAACGGTGCTTGAACGAATTAGCATCGAGAAAATGGTCTTTCTGTGCAGCAACCGAATGTGACAAGACTGTATGCAAAGTTGCAGTATTTGAATGTCAGACAGTTCGAACAGTTGCGATCATAAGTGCATCTGGCCCCGAGGTTATAAAACTTCTGAGAACATTCTCATACTCAAATCCTGAGTAGATTCTCAGGCTGGAGTAGTTTCTCAGTAAAATCGAGGTTATAAAAATTTGGAGTAGAAGTCAGTGCCCGATTCTACTCAGTCTGAGTAGAAAATTCTGAGAATGATCTTGATCATTCTCAGCCTCTTTCTCAGCAAATAAAAATGGCGACCGCCATTATAAATTTACGGCGGGAACTTCGTAGAGCTGTTGCAAACCGCCTTAGACGACCGAGGATTTTTTCTAGACCGTGAACCTATTATTGAAACAATACAAACTTACCCCTTGTGTTGGAACAGTGCCGCTGTAAACGTAAAGAGTATGCAGTGTGCTGACTGTAAGCTTTTGCATGAAAGTGAAATATTATTTAACACACACATTTACAAAACCATGCAAGGAAGACAGTCGCTTCTACCTGTGAAAAAAAACGATTTCTTCCACTTCATAAATCCAGTCCATTTTCTCTTCCCTACAGTATGCACAACTTGCGTCCTGGTTCGATGTTAATTTGAATTGTGTTACCAGTAAAACTGCATTGTGTTTACACCGGTCTACTGTCTATTTTGAGACCGGTGACGACACAATGACTAAAACTGTGCTAGGAAAAACCAGTACTCAGTATGTGTTATACGTGGCGCATTGTGATTGGATGACCAATCTAAATTCCCGCGGAACTTTCCTAATTGATTAGTAATTGATTTTAAAGAAGGGTGTATCGAAGATTAAGTACTGGGTCGATACCCCTCTACTCAAACTAAAATTACTAACAGTTTTTCGAATGAGATTTTAAATATACGCCCAGTGCACTGATACTTATAATGCACCGGGCATTTAAAGGAACACGTGATAATTGAATTGGAAAGTCGAGCACAATTCTTCAAAACTTAAAATGTTTAACACTTTTCTGGAGGCTTCGCGCATATCGGCTTCTGGTAGCGACAATAAATAAATTTAAATACACACACAATATGTTTCTTGTTTAATTAACTGCACGCTAGAGCATTTCATAATGTTCAACCAAGTATTATTCGTTGTAATATTTAATCCGAGTGTTCGATTTAAATTTACTATAACAGAATTCTATTTACCTATGAAGCACCTGCTTTAAACACGCTCGAGATGAAATGACGTAACACTATAGTCTTTTTCGGAATCATTCATGAAATAGGTACCATTTAGGGAAGTAATAAATTGATTTTATACTATAGTCTGATTCAGTGACAGGGCGTAAATAACATAGGATTGTTAACAAGTTACCACGAATTATGTGTTTATTTACAAAATGGCTGGTCTTATCCATCCAATATATTTATTAATCTTTAAATAACGCGGTGTGTGAGCAATTAAATATAGATCTATCGGGTATATCTTTCATGGAGTTGGGTAATATTTATTGTAGATCTAACCAGTAGAATTATGACACTTGCCATAACATTATATAGAATAGCTGGGTTAAAATATCTATATTTAAGGCAGAAAATAGTGAATCCCAAGTCTTGATACTATGACAGGGATGCCAATATTAGGTCATAATATTGTAACTCTCACATGCATCTAAAAATGACCTTCACAATTTGCCAAGGGATAAGGGGGTGCAGGTAGACCAGGTTCTAGGGTGCACCAGCAAGACATTTAAGAAGAACGAAAGACCAAGTTTTTTCAAGTTTTTATTTCAGCAAATCGACAATACAATTGTTTTTGACCAGTTAAATCATCATAATTATTAAGATCAATTTATTTTCCATTCCTTGAGATAAATTACAAAATCATACCTTTCCTCCATACATACACATTTTGACATGTGTTTACCAGTATAGATCCAGATTAGCAAGAAATAACTTAAGAAATTAAATTGCAAACAGTGCAGATCCTGATCAGAGGGCACTGATGTGCCAGCTGATCTGGATCAGCACTAGTCATCGTCAATAAAGGCCCATATATGTAGGAAATAGATAATTTAAACTAGAAATGTGTCCATGGGACACGGATGCCCCCGCTATGCATCGTTTTCAGATACTAAAGTGCAATGATGGGAATAATAGCATTTCAAAGACAGTGATGTTCGAGTAATTATAAGAATATGCATAAACTTGATGATCAAGTAAATTATTTGTGTTTGTGGCACTGTTGTCTTCTCATAACGGAAATGTCTGTGAAGAAGTTGGTGGTCATGCAATGCAATATCATAGTGAACATGTGTGCCAAGTTATTTTGAAATCCCTTCATTCCAAAAGAAGTTATAGCCCGAACAAGTATATTCAAGTTTTAGTAACTGTGACCTTGACCTTGGACTTACAGGCATGGGTAATGTACGCAACACACCGCCTTTTCATGGTGAACATTTGTGCCAAGTTATTTTGAAAACCCTCCATTCAAAACAAAGTTATAGCCCGGACAAGAAAATTTTATTTTTAGTAACAGTGACCTTGACCTTGGACCTACAGGCATGGACATGGTACACGACTCACCACCTTGTCATGATGAACATTTCTGCCAAGTTATTTTGAAATTACTCTATTCCTTAACCTAGTTACAACCCTGACAAGAAAATTCTATTTTAGTAACAGTGACATTGACCTTGGACCTACAGGCATGGGAATGGTACGGGACACACCATCTTGTCATGATGAACATTTGTGTCAAGTTATTTTGAAATCATTCTATTCCTAACAAAGTTACAGCCCGGACAAGAGAATTCTATTTTTAGTAACAGTGACCTTGAAGTATCAAAGGGCCATAACTTGTGAACGGAACATGTAAGAGCGAAACCCCACCTTTATGCACAACAACATATCAGGCCAGCATTGTGGTAAAGTTTCATTAAATTCCCACCAGTAGTGTAGGAGGAGTTGCGTTCACGAGAATATCGGACAGACGGATGGACGGACAGGAGCAACTCTTAATGCCCGTCGCCATTTCATGGCGGGGACATAACAAAGGGAGATAATCCAATCAGTGTAAACATTTCCTCAATAAATACACATCAGATCAGGATCTGCACTGGTTACTTTTTGATAAATAAAACTTGACACTGCTCAAGTTGATCATTCAGCAGGCATTAGTACAGATTACTATTGAACATATACTTAGCAAAAGATGAAAAGCATCCACTTTTCTACTGAATAAAAAATTCAAAATGCTTTGTTTAAGACATTTCTTTTCTGTAATCACATACTATTAGATGAAATATTATAAACCCTTACACCATATATACAAGTTATATTACAAGTGCAAACAGTGTAGATCCAGATCTAAGTGGCAACTCTTTTATCTGATCATGATCTTCACTGTTCAAAACTTACAGTTTGCCATTGTAATTAAACCAGCTGAAATTTTTTTGTGTATTCTAGTTGTTTTTCTTTAACTTTTCTGGTTGATTTCACTGTTAGTTCTTTTTCTTTTAAGTCAGATTTCTTGAATTAATTTTTCTATCTCTAACTCCAGTCTTTCATAGTCTAGTTTTATACTGTTCTCTGTTAACACCTGAATGTCTTTCCGAGCTTGAGCTTTTCGTTTTCCTGAAACAGAAAATGCAAATTCATCAATGTGGCCCCACCAAAGAACTGTGTTATCACATGTTCACCCCAAAATTCTGTTAATCCTTTCTTTCCATGGTATATGGCTTTTATCTGAAGTCACCAGATTAGCTGGCATATCACAAAAGTGACCAATGCAGATCCAGATCAGACTGCACATATACTGGCTTACCTGGTTCTACACATGTTCTACACAGGTCACATTATGTGATAAAACCCATATATAAATAGATCTATATGGAGCAAAGGGTTAATAATTGTTATTGACTTAACACTGTGTGCGAGACCAGTGTGTGAACCAGATCAGCTGGTACATCCTTGCTGTCTGATCTGGATCTACACCGTTCGCAACTTGGTCATAAACATCCCAATGAATCTAAATCAAACAGTGCACCATAAAAAACATTTGGGGTCAACTACTCTAGAAATCTATCATAGTAAGTTTGAGTAATCTTGTTTAAATTGTGTAAATTGTGGTTGAAACAGTTACAGATTCCATATTTTTAGTAACTGCAACCTTATCCTGCAACCCACTAACACCAAAAACAAATGGTGTCATGGAAAAAATATTTAATTAATTTAAATAGTTGTATCATATTGCCAATACTGACTTAAGAGGTCAACCATCATGATGGTCTTCTCACTTTACCTTACAAGAAGTCCAGTTAAATAGTACATGAACATTGTGGTGAATAAGTGTAAGTGGATGGGTGTTCAGTTTAATACCTGTGTCCACTCCAGTGTTTTGTCAGAATAAAAACAAGAGCTATAATAGGAGAGCAAGCTCAAATACAGCTCTACTGCAGTGTTCAAGTAATTTGAAGTAAACAAATGGATGAAGTTGAATATGAAATGACAAAAGTTAAGCCATTATTAAGTTTTAATGATGGGCAGACAAAGTGATCCCTTTGTTTCACATTTTCTTCAAATTAGAGACACAAAAACTGTACACATAACTAAATAATAGTAAATTATGAACTTCTAGGTTGCAATAACATTGTATCAAGTTTAACAGCTGTCTCCAGAAACTTAAGTCAACCATGGCATAGAATGTAATTTTTTTATGTATTATTAAAGTATACTTTCTAACCTTGAACAAGTGCCAGGCAATGGCAATGGCTCAGAAATTGTCTGGGAAGAACCTTCCACACTCATCTGGGTTGGAATAATTTCTACAATGACAAAATTAACATTATAATCTTACTTACTTGTACAATCTGAATACATGTATTTTTCAATGTTATTTGAATAACAGTTATGTGATTCCCTACACTTCTTTCAGCAGCCTTCTTTATTAAAAAAAATTGGGAGCAAAATAATGACTGATTTTAATCAAAATGTGATGGTAATACATACTTTAAAAGTCTGTTATTAAGTACACATCTGGACATCATTGGTCTTTATAGTCAGGTGGTGTTTTAATTATTACTATGTTGAAAACTTTGCAAAACTGTGATATGAGACATTGATATAATTTTTTGAAGTGGGGAGGGGTGGTGGATGGGTAGCAAACAACAAAAAAGTACTCCACCCCGACACCTCGGACCCCGCCCATAGCCACTTGACACTTCTAATCAAATTAAGTCTATTTGTTTAATATCTATTGCAATGATCTATCAATAATATTGAATGATACAGTTATCAATGAGGAAAGCTTTAAATATAACAAAAGATTACCATCTGTATTCAACAGCATTTGATATCCCCGTCAAGAAAGGCTGACCTTCCAAGCTCTGTAATCATGATTCCTCAGCCTGTGTTAAGGATGGTGCAGAAGGGCCCCCACCTGTCTGTCTTGACATTTTCCTTGCCCTATCAAACTTTTCTTTTGCTGTAAAATAGATTGAGTTATTTAGCATTCAGAACAATAAAGAAATTAAATTCAACATTGTATCATCATGTTAGTTAAGAGTTTCAAAATAAAAGTTAAGTTTTTAAATAATTACATTTTTTTTAATTTTAATGCACATATATTATTAAATTACAGGTTACAAAAGTTGGTCAATTTTTGACAGCATTCCCCAGAAAGAAAATTATTCAAAAGAAGTATTTTTTTACTTCAAAATTATTCAAAAAAGTATTTCCTAATGGGTTATTTTAATAAAAAAAATACTTGTTAGTATTCATTCAATCATTGCATTAAAATGTTTGCATTTTAGGGAAATTTACCTCTTTGCTTCATGTTGTGATATTTTCTGTACACCTGATTTGGGGAGTAATTAGAACTGATGAATTGCCTGAAAAGAAAAATAAATGTAAAATATTTGAGAATATAATATATAACATACTGGAGCTATATTTACCTGTATGTTCAACTTAACTTCTTACGGCTTAATATTAATAAAACAGAAATTTTGCAATTTACAAAATAATCATTTTCGAAGTTTTACATATGTAGCTTTGAATTACATTTGAAGACTGTAAATAGAGTTTTCTTTCATCCATCTTCAGACCTTAAGACACTTTTCACACAGCCCCTTGCTTGTGTGGCAGATCTCAGTTTGGGAAAAATATCAAAATGACACTTGCATTTAGTGAACTTTACAAATTGTTTTAGCATCATTTTAATGGTCAAATAAATATTTATTTCATATATAAAATGCAACAGACATAATAATTATGATTATTCTTGCAAAATTTGACCACCTCCTAAATTTCCCTGCATCAGTTGAAAAATATCAACTTTTCTTGCACCAAAATGCAAGGATTTGCATCTATTGAAATCCCTGTATGTGTACACTTTTAGAGATGATAAAAAGGCCCAACAGAATGACCAGGCACATGCATCCTCTTTCCTACAGACAAATCCACACTACTGCAGATTATTACAAGTTCTTGTTCTTTTCCGCATACAATAATACTGTGGAACTCCCTGCCCACTATAGTAGTCATGCAGCCTAATCTTGCAAATTTCAAGAAGGCTTTGCATGCAACAAACAGACCCTAAATGACTGGCGGTGTTTTTATCTTTTATCTATCACTGATGACTCTTTGGGAGTTCGGCAGGCAGGCAGACAGGCTGGATGGATGGATGGATGGATGGATGGATGGATGGATGGATGGATGGAAACTTTTCACAGCACATCACAAGCACAGGTGTACGGCATGTTGGACCCAGTAGTGTGAGGGAAGGGGGTGGCTGGGTCCAACCTGTGATCAAAAGGTCAATGCATTTTTTTCTCTTTTTATGTTATCTAAACTTATTAACATGTCAATGGAAATTATATCGAAACTTCCATCAAAATGATTAACAACACTCATTACCTTGACTAAATCGAATGTAGATTCTGATTGTGTCTACACCGCGGTTGAATGTCCTAATTTCCACAAAACAGCAGCGGGACAGTAGTGATTGCAACGGCACAATTGTTCATATTTTTCAACCCTGTAGCAATAGAATCTATGTAATTTCCCATAATCCGATAAAACACACTGTAAGTTTAAAGAAACTAATTTTCAATAATCAAACCGCTTGTGCACTTTACGATAAAAACATCAGTCAAGGTTATGACATAGTGTACACAATACCATAAAAGGTAATGGGGTTCAATAAGGGTATATAGCGTAAATTAAAAAGATCTACTTACGGGAAGTTACGCATTCAGTCTCCCAGACTGACTTTTCCCTCTTTGTTGAACTTGAGGTGGTATGCGTACAGGAATCGAACTCCCAAATAACGTTGAATCATTATCGCTCACCAAATCAATAAATGTGAGTTCTTCCGCATGCCTCATTTGGGTTTTGCGGACTTCGGCTGTCCCGCATCTGGCTCAGCGGCCATTTTTATTTACATGACGAAAGGTAAATAACAGGTGCGCGTCGCCTACGTCATCAAAAAATGCGTACTTAGCTGAGTAGATTCTCACGCTGTTTTATAACCACAAAATTTCTACTCCTACTCCACTGAGAATAAAAAGTTGAGTACGAGTAGATTCTCGACTGAGAATGAGTAGAAGTTTTATAACCTCGGGGCCAGCATCATGTGAGGATTTAATTTTGATAAATAATACATTTCATTGATTCCTTTGGTTGGTTCATTAGACAAGTTATTACTTGATGAATGCTTTTCAGTTGATCAATATCTGGCCCCGAGGTTATAAAACTTCTACTCATTCTCAGTCGAGAATCTACTCGTACTCAACTTTTTATTCTCAGTGGAGTAGGAGTAGAAATTTTGTGGTTATAAAACAGCGTGAGAATCTACTCAGCTAAGTACGCATTTTTTGATGACGTAGGCGACGCGCACCTGTTATTTACCTTTCGTCATGTAAATAAAAATGGCCGCTGAGCCAGATGCGGGACAGCCGAAGTCCGCAAAACCCAAATGAGGCATGCGGAAGAACTCACATTTATTGATTTGGTGAGCGATAATGATTCAACGTTATTTGGGAGTTCGATTCCTGTACGCATACCACCTCAAGTTCAACAAAGAGGGAAAAGTCAGTCTGGGAGACTGAATGCGTAACTTCCCGTAAGTAGATCTTTTTAATTTACGCTATATACCCTTATTGAACCCCATTACCTTTTATGGTATTGTGTACACTATATCATAACCTTGACTGATGTTTTTATCGTAAAGTGCACAAGCGGTTTGATTATTGAAAATTAGTTTCTTTAAACTTACAGTGTGTTTTATCGGATTATGGGAAATTACATAGATTCTATTGCTACAGGGTTGAAAAATATGAACAATTGTGCCGTTGCAATCACTACTGTCCCGCTGCTGTTTTGTGGAAATTAGGACATTCAAATGTCTTGACCCGCAACCGCGGTGTAGACACAATCAGAATCTACATTCGATTTAGTCAAGGTAATGAGTGTTGTTAATCATTTTGATGGAAGTTTCGATATAATTTCCATTGACATGTTAATAAGTTTAGATAACATAAAAAGAGAAAAAAATGCATTGACCTTTTGATCACAGGTTGGACCCAGCCACCCCCTTCCCTCACACTACTGGGTCCAACATGCCGTACACCTGTGCTTGTGATGTGCTGTGAAAAGTTTCCATCCATCCATCCATCCATCCATCCAGCCTGTCTGCCTGCCTGCCGAACTCCCAAAGAGTCATCAGTGATAGATAAAAGATAAAAACACCGCCAGTCATTTAGGGTCTGTTTGTTGCATGCAAAGCCTTCTTGAAATTTGCAAGATTAGGCTGCATGACTACTATAGTGGGCAGGGAGTTCCACAGTATTATTGTATGCGGAAAAGAACAAGAACTTGTAATAATCTGCAGTAGTGTGGATTTGTCTGTAGGAAAGAGGATGCATGTGCCTGGTCATTCTGTTGGGCCTTTTTATCATCTCTAAAAGTGTACACATACAGGGATTTCAATAGATGCAAATCCTTGCATTTTGGTGCAAGAAAAGTTGATATTTTTCAACTGATGCAGGGAAATTTAGGAGGTGGTCAAATTTTGCAAGAATAATCATAATTATTATGTCTGTTGCATTTTATATATGAAATAAATATTTATTTGACCATTAAAATGATGCTAAAACAATTTGTAAAGTTCACTAAATGCAAGTGTCATTTTGATATTTTTCCCAAACTGAGATCTGCCACACAAGCAAGGGGCTGTGTGAAAAGTGTCTTAAGGTCTGAAGATGGATGAAAGAAAACTCTATTTACAGTCTTCAAATGTAATTCAAAGCTACATATGTAAAACTTCGAAAATGATTATTTTGTAAATTGCAAAATTTCTGTTTTATTAATATTAAGCCGTAAGAAGTTAAGTTGAACATACAGGTAAATATAGCTCCAGTATGTTATATATTATATTCTCAAATATTTTACATTTATTTTTCTTTTCAGGCAATTCATCAGTTCTAATTACTCCCCAAATCAGGTGTACAGAAAATATCACAACATGAAGCAAAGAGGTAAATTTCCCTAAAATGCAAACATTTTAATGCAATGATTGAATGAATACTAACAAGTATTTTTTTTATTAAAATAACCCATTAGGAAATACTTTTTTGAATAATTTTGAAGTAAAAAAATACTTCTTTTGAATAATTTTCTTTCTGGGGAATGCTGTCAAAAATTGACCAACTTTTGTAACCTGTAATTTAATAATATATGTGCATTAAAATTAAAAAAAATGTAATTATTTAAAAACTTAACTTTTATTTTGAAACTCTTAACTAACATGATGATACAATGTTGAATTTAATTTCTTTATTGTTCTGAATGCTAAATAACTCAATCTATTTTACAGCAAAAGAAAAGTTTGATAGGGCAAGGAAAATGTCAAGACAGACAGGTGGGGGCCCTTCTGCACCATCCTTAACACAGGCTGAGGAATCATGATTACAGAGCTTGGAAGGTCAGCCTTTCTTGACGGGGATATCAAATGCTGTTGAATACAGATGGTAATCTTTTGTTATATTTAAAGCTTTCCTCATTGATAACTGTATCATTCAATATTATTGATAGATCATTGCAATAGATATTAAACAAATAGACTTAATTTGATTAGAAGTGTCAAGTGGCTATGGGCGGGGTCCGAGGTGTCGGGGTGGAGTACTTTTTTGTTGTTTGCTACCCATCCACCACCCCTCCCCACTTCAAAAAATTATATCAATGTCTCATATCACAGTTTTGCAAAGTTTTCAACATAGTAATAATTAAAACACCACCTGACTATAAAGACCAATGATGTCCAGATGTGTACTTAATAACAGACTTTTAAAGTATGTATTACCATCACATTTTGATTAAAATCAGTCATTATTTTGCTCCCAATTTTTTTTAATAAAGAAGGCTGCTGAAAGAAGTGTAGGGAATCACATAACTGTTATTCAAATAACATTGAAAAATACATGTATTCAGATTGTACAAGTAAGTAAGATTATAATGTTAATTTTGTCATTGTAGAAATTATTCCAACCCAGATGAGTGTGGAAGGTTCTTCCCAGACAATTTCTGAGCCATTGCCATTGCCTGGCACTTGTTCAAGGTTAGAAAGTATACTTTAATAATACATAAAAAAATTACATTCTATGCCATGGTTGACTTAAGTTTCTGGAGACAGCTGTTAAACTTGATACAATGTTATTGCAACCTAGAAGTTCATAATTTACTATTATTTAGTTATGTGTACAGTTTTTGTGTCTCTAATTTGAAGAAAATGTGAAACAAAGGGATCACTTTGTCTGCCCATCATTAAAACTTAATAATGGCTTAACTTTTGTCATTTCATATTCAACTTCATCCATTTGTTTACTTCAAATTACTTGAACACTGCAGTAGAGCTGTATTTGAGCTTGCTCTCCTATTATAGCTCTTGTTTTTATTCTGACAAAACACTGGAGTGGACACAGGTATTAAACTGAACACCCATCCACTTACACTTATTCACCACAATGTTCATGTACTATTTAACTGGACTTCTTGTAAGGTAAAGTGAGAAGACCATCATGATGGTTGGCCTCTTAAGTCAGTATTGGCAATATGATACAACTATTTAAATTAATTAAATATTTTTTCCATGACACCATTTGTTTTTGGTGTTAGTGGGTTGCAGGATAAGGTTGCAGTTACTAAAAATATGGAATCTGTAACTGTTTCAACCACAATTTACACAATTTAAACAAGATTACTCAAACTTACTATGATAGATTTCTAGAGTAGTTGACCCCAAATGTTTTTTATGGTGCACTGTTTGATTTAGATTCATTGGGATGTTTATGACCAAGTTGCGAACGGTGTAGATCCAGATCAGACAGCAAGGATGTACCAGCTGATCTGGTTCACACACTGGTCTCGCACACAGTGTTAAGTCAATAACAATTATTAACCCTTTGCTCCATATAGATCTATTTATATATGGGTTTTATCACATAATGTGACCTGTGTAGAACATGTGTAGAACCAGGTAAGCCAGTATATGTGCAGTCTGATCTGGATCTGCATTGGTCACTTTTGTGATATGCCAGCTAATCTGGTGACTTCAGATAAAAGCCATATACCATGGAAAGAAAGGATTAACAGAATTTTGGGGTGAACATGTGATAACACAGTTCTTTGGTGGGGCCACATTGATGAATTTGCATTTTCTGTTTCAGGAAAACGAAAAGCTCAAGCTCGGAAAGACATTCAGGTGTTAACAGAGAACAGTATAAAACTAGACTATGAAAGACTGGAGTTAGAGATAGAAAAATTAATTCAAGAAATCTGACTTAAAAGAAAAAGAACTAACAGTGAAATCAACCAGAAAAGTTAAAGAAAAACAACTAGAATACACAAAAAAATTTCAGCTGGTTTAATTACAATGGCAAACTGTAAGTTTTGAACAGTGAAGATCATGATCAGATAAAAGAGTTGCCACTTAGATCTGGATCTACACTGTTTGCACTTGTAATATAACTTGTATATATGGTGTAAGGGTTTATAATATTTCATCTAATAGTATGTGATTACAGAAAAGAAATGTCTTAAACAAAGCATTTTGAATTTTTTATTCAGTAGAAAAGTGGATGCTTTTCATCTTTTGCTAAGTATATGTTCAATAGTAATCTGTACTAATGCCTGCTGAATGATCAACTTGAGCAGTGTCAAGTTTTATTTATCAAAAAGTAACCAGTGCAGATCCTGATCTGATGTGTATTTATTGAGGAAATGTTTACACTGATTGGATTATCTCCCTTTGTTATGTCCCCGCCATGAAATGGCGACGGGCATTAAGAGTTGCTCCTGTCCGTCCATCCGTCTGTCCGATATTCTCGTGAACGCAACTCCTCCTACACTACTGGTGGGAATTTAATGAAACTTTACCACAATGCTGGCCTGATATGTTGTTGTGCATAAAGGTGGGGTTTCGCTCTTACATGTTCCGTTCACAAGTTATGGCCCTTTGATACTTCAAGGTCACTGTTACTAAAAATAGAATTCTCTTGTCCGGGCTGTAACTTTGTTAGGAATAGAATGATTTCAAAATAACTTGACACAAATGTTCATCATGACAAGATGGTGTGTCCCGTACCATTCCCATGCCTGTAGGTCCAAGGTCAATGTCACTGTTACTAAAATAGAATTTTCTTGTCAGGGTTGTAACTAGGTTAAGGAATAGAGTAATTTCAAAATAACTTGGCAGAAATGTTCATCATGACAAGGTGGTGAGTCGTGTACCATGTCCATGCCTGTAGGTCCAAGGTCAAGGTCACTGTTACTAAAAATAAAATTTTCTTGTCCGGGCTATAACTTTGTTTTGAATGGAGGGTTTTCAAAATAACTTGGCACAAATGTTCACCATGAAAAGGCGGTGTGTTGCGTACATTACCCATGCCTGTAAGTCCAAGGTCAAGGTCACAGTTACTAAAACTTGAATATACTTGTTCGGGCTATAACTTCTTTTGGAATGAAGGGATTTCAAAATAACTTGGCACACATGTTCACTATGATATTGCATTGCATGACCACCAACTTCTTCACAGACATTTCCGTTATGAGAAGACAACAGTGCCACAAACACAAATAATTTACTTGATCATCAAGTTTATGCATATTCTTATAATTACTCGAACATCACTGTCTTTGAAATGCTATTATTCCCATCATTGCACTTTAGTATCTGAAAACGATGCATAGCGGGGGCATCCGTGTCCCATGGACACATTTCTAGTTTAAATTATCTATTTCCTACATATATGGGCCTTTATTGACGATGACTAGTGCTGATCCAGATCAGCTGGCACATCAGTGCCCTCTGATCAGGATCTGCACTGTTTGCAATTTAATTTCTTAAGTTATTTCTTGCTAATCTGGATCTATACTGGTAAACACATGTCAAAATGTGTATGTATGGAGGAAAGGTATGATTTTGTAATTTATCTCAAGGAATGGAAAATAAATTGATCTTAATAATTATGATGATTTAACTGGTCAAAAACAATTGTATTGTCGATTTGCTGAAATAAAAACTTGAAAAAACTTGGTCTTTCGTTCTTCTTAAATGTCTTGCTGGTGCACCCTAGAACCTGGTCTACCTGCACCCCCTTATCCCTTGGCAAATTGTGAAGGTCATTTTTAGATGCATGTGAGAGTTACAATATTATGACCTAATATTGGCATCCCTGTCATAGTATCAAGACTTGGGATTCACTATTTTCTGCCTTAAATATAGATATTTTAACCCAGCTATTCTATATAATGTTATGGCAAGTGTCATAATTCTACTGGTTAGATCTACAATAAATATTACCCAACTCCATGAAAGATATACCCGATAGATCTATATTTAATTGCTCACACACCGCGTTATTTAAAGATTAATAAATATATTGGATGGATAAGACCAGCCATTTTGTAAATAAACACATAATTCGTGGTAACTTGTTAACAATCCTATGTTATTTACGCCCTGTCACTGAATCAGACTATAGTATAAAATCAATTTATTACTTCCCTAAATGGTACCTCTTTCATGAATGATTCCGAAAAAGACTATAGTGTTACGTCATTTCATCTCGAGCGTGTTTAAAGCAGGTGCTTCATAGGTAAATAGAATTCTGTTATAGTAAATTTAAATCGAACACTCGGATTAAATATTACAACGAATAATACTTGGTTGAACATTATGAAATGCTCTAGCGTGCAGTTAATTAAACAAGAAACATATTGTGTGTGTATTTAAATTTATTTATTGTCGCTACCAGAAGCCGATATGCGCGAAGCCTCCAGAAAAGTGTTAAACATTTTAAGTTTTGAAGAATTGTGCTCGACTTTCCAATTCAATTATCACGTGTTCCTTTAAATGCCCGGTGCATTATAAGTATCAGTGCACTGGGCGTATATTTAAAATCTCATTCGAAAAACTGTTAGTAATTTTAGTTTGAGTAGAGGGGTATCGACCCAGTACTTAATCTTCGATACACCCTTCTTTAAAATCAATTACTAATCAATTAGGAAAGTTCCGCGGGAATTTAGATTGGTCATCCAATCACAATGCGCCACGTATAACACATACTGAGTACTGGTTTTTCCTAGCACAGTTTTAGTCATTGTGTCGTCACCGGTCTCAAAATAGACAGTAGACCGGTGTAAACACAATGCAGTTTTACTGGTAACACAATTCAAATTAACATCGAACCAGGACGCAAGTTGTGCATACTGTAGGGAAGAGAAAATGGACTGGATTTATGAAGTGGAAGAAATCGTTTTTTTCACAGGTAGAAGCGACTGTCTTCCTTGCATGGTTTTGTAAATGTGTGTGTTAAATAATATTTCACTTTCATGCAAAAGCTTACAGTCAGCACACTGCATACTCTTTACGTTTACAGCGGCACTGTTCCAACACAAGGGGTAAGTTTGTATTGTTTCAATAATAGGTTCACGGTCTAGAAAAAATCCTCGGTCGTCTAAGGCGGTTTGCAACAGCTCTACGAAGTTCCCGCCGTAAATTTATAATGGCGGTCGCCATTTTTATTTGCTGAGAAAGAGGCTGAGAATGATCAAGATCATTCTCAGAATTTTCTACTCAGACTGAGTAGAATCGGGCACTGACTTCTACTCCAAATTTTTATAACCTCGATTTTACTGAGAAACTACTCCAGCCTGAGAATCAACTCAGGATTTGAGTATGAGAATGTTCTCAGAAGTTTTATAACCTCGGGGCCAGATTTTAGAACTGACAATCATGTTTTGAGCTATGCAATAATAAAGCCTGGTTATAAACCTGCTGAAATCCCTGCCTGTCTTGGCAAAGGCATATTTAATGCACAAATATTATAAATTTCATAATAACTTTAACAATCTGGTCTTTGACAGTATAATTTCATTAAGTGGCTTCAGATTTTGAAATCCACCACTTCATGCCTACATTGTATTGAGTTAAGTAAGTCTACAGTTTAGTTGTTAGCTGCTAAGAATTTCATGTTAAAGAGCGTTTAAAGTTCGAGTTGGATTTCATTGTAGCTGACTTCCATTGGTAGATTTCAGAGAATATGGTTATGTGGTTTGAGCATCCTATGACATCTTTAGAAACTTTGGTTGAAGTACTAACGCGTATTTGTCCAGCTATAATATGAGAGAAAAAAGTAATATATGCATATCAGGAATCGCCACACTCAAAAAACACAGCCTCCCCACGCAGGGAAAAAGAAGAGATTAAGAGAGAGAGCATGTTTTATATGAGTATGTCAATTCAAAAAGGACGCCACAAACAATTAACGAAGAAGAGACCCTTGGGGGATACCGCCTTGGAAAGGTCAGTGGCAAAACAAATTGCCATTGGGGCTTTAAACCAGGTTCTAGGGTGCACCAACCTGACTCTTGCCCCAAAAGGTTCTCGTATCACAAAACAAGTACAAGTTGTCTTGGTGAAATAACTCCAACCCACCCATCGGCTCAACAGTGTTGCATGCAAAAGCACACAAGCATATAAAACAAAAGAAGCTAATAGCATTGCAAAACCAAAGGGTAGGTACTTAATTATCTCCTGGAGTAAAATCAGCAAGAACACGATGACATGGATAAAAGAAACAAATATAGCTTCTAGGTTCTTTGAAGAAAAGATTTCCCCATAAACCTTCATAAACTCCTTAACCCTGCCACCGTCGTGCAACCAGAGGTAAGCATAATGATCAACTGTAGATGGGGTAATCACCAGGCCTGCAGAGCGCTGTAAAATATCATGTTGGTAACCTTTCTTTTTAAATTTATAGATGTTTTTTACAAATAACCGAGAGAAATTAACATTGCCTTTTATCTTCTTAAGTTTGTAAAAATTTTAATTAAATCTCCGTAAAACACCGGCTGTGAAATACCTTGTTGCAATAGTGATTTTAAACTGTATTTGTATTTATGAATGAGATTTGGGTATCGGCGATAAAACTTGCAAAAGGTTTTCCTTAATTTGTGATACCGATAACCCTGTTTTAAAAGTTTTTTCTGCAATGCAGAGATTACAGAAAAGATATCAGAGAAAAGATGAATACATTACAGTCAGAGGGCCTCTAAGTATCATACATGGTCTGATCACTGATGTTGCTCGGTTGAACTAAAGTCATTTATTTCACGCCTTCTTTCATGAAGAGTTAACAAGAGACTTTAAAAACAAACTTGACTTAAAAACAGAAGCTAGGATCAGTTATTTGTTTATACAATTGTACAATATGAACAAAATGGTTGAAAAATATGCATTTTCAGGTTCTCTGGCACGAATTATTTAGGTTAACTGAAGCTAATATGATAACATGTCGATGCAATCTAAAAGCATTGACTGGAACCATTATTTGGTTAATGATCTGTTTTGACAACTATGCGTACAGATGTTAGGCATCTGTTAACAACTAACGATCTTGTACAGTTGCAACTAACCGTTGCTAAATCGTTGAAACACAGCTCAACGAAATACATAAGTTTTATCACTGAATTTCCTCCCATAACAACACAAATATGGGCCAAAATCTATTTACACAAAGAAATTTGAACCCAAAACATCCGTTTTGTTCAATGATTTGCTACTTTTTTCACTGATCGAGTCGGGAACGATGATGGATTATAAATAGACTAGACCTTCCTTTTGTCTATATGATCACAGCAGGACTAGCAATTAACGTTGTACTAAGCACAGAAATTTCTTCCAAATCACATTAAATTTGGTTTTATTAACCAATAAATCATTCGATGTCGCGTGTTTTTCTGTAAGCAACTATGTGATCATCGGCGTACAGATCAGCAACTTCCGTTTTCAGCAACTGTACGCTTATACACTGTGCTTATGTTAATAGGTTGTGTAGGTTTGTGACAAAATTTGCAAATTTATATAATTTATTTATTCGTCATTTATGAAGTTCCCGAATTATATTGACACAAAAACAATCAATTCATTAAATAGATGAAATATCATGAAGTAAAACGTCAATCTTAAAATCAGAAAAACACTCACCCAAAGTTCTAATTGGTCACGTTTGTCTGTAAATTTTCATCGGACGACATCGACTTAACTAACTATTTGTGATCAGTTGCCAACAACAGCTTAAATTAAAGCTTTAATCTTTGAGTTAATATCCTCAATTTTGCTAAAAATGCATTTCATGTCATTAAAGGTCAAGCAACCAGAAAATATCTCTTAATTGTTTTAATTTTAAAGTACACATCGTTAGCAGGAAAAACATAAAATCTTATTAATGAGCACCATTAATGGTTTAAAAAATCCCCTTCAGACTATCCAAATTTATAATTACCTACCTTGCAATTAAAGACTGCACTTATTTTGACCCTGCAGTGTAAGTAAATGGCTTTGGATTTATTGAAGGAAACAATCAATAAAGATTGAGAGGACACTTAATAAGTGATTCCAAGACAAAATAATTCTTTTCTCAACATATCTTGACATAAGAATGAAACCAAACTTGTATAAATTGTAAACATATATAAATTCTATAATATTAGAATTTTGGGTGAATGTATTCGTAAATCCTTTAATTTGTACTTCGCTTCTACTTCTACTTAGTTAAAGTAAAAACTTTAAGTTGTCTTTTTTACAATGTCACATTTATCTACTTTCTGGTTTTAAACCTTCCATTGAAATTGTTTTATAACTACAAAAATATGTGGTTAAAAGAGATCTTTTTGTTTTAAATAGCTGTAAATTTTCATTTATTGATGGTGGTGATGTCCCACGTGCAACATCTTACGGGATTTATATTTCTCCGCTTAGTACAAGTACATAAGCGATTTTACATTTTGTTATTATTAATCGGTAATGTCGCTTAATTTACGTATATCGACGAAATTTTATCAATTTTATTTAATGACGTAATTATTACAGTTATAACCCATGGTATACAAACTGTTATTGTTAACAAGTAAACATAATATCAGGTATATTTATTTCATGGTGTACTTTATCACTGAATTTCGCTGGTCGTTAACGAAAACCGGTTTGTTTTATTAACAACTATTATGATGACAAGGATCTTTACATGTATTCTGTTTGCGTCAAACACAAAACCATAGCAACACAAAACAACAATTCAAATGCCCACATGATTTAAAATGATAACGACAACATTATTTTAAGTCCTTTAAAAAGAACATTCAATTAAAATGAAGAGAGAAATCAAGATTTGTATTTTTTGTCATCCATTTCGAGACCAGAAAAATGAATGGTCACACACTCTAACAAATATCTCATATTGTATACATTTGTTAGACAAAAGGACCTAAGATATTGTTGTCAGCAGTTCATTACTCATGAAGGCATTTCAATAACTGATGTATAGTGTTGCTTAGTTACATGTATTGTGTTTAGTTGCAAATAGAACTTAATGGGTTTTCTTAGGTTAAATTAGTTTTCTTTTCCGTTTTAACATTTCTTGACGTAAGTAAAATGATCATACATTCATAACATTGATTTGTTCAAAGTTTTATTGAACTGCATTTAGCTGTAAGAGAGATTTTAATTTAATTATTTTACTTTTATCAATGACAGTGCGTAGCACCTTTAAACATTTTCTCCTCTTATTGTAACTAATTGTTACTGAATTTCATAAAGTGACACACTGTAGCCTGACCTAACTACCTTGGATTTTTATATATTTTCAAGGTCTTAAAGCGACCAAATCACGCTCAAAATCGATTGAGATTTGTGATTTAAAGCCCTTTGTTAATGTTATAAATCACAATATATACATTTTAATCTCCCGTGCTGAGTTGTGTTATTTTCTCAAATCATTCCAAGTGCGTTTGAAAAAAGGAAGAACGCAAATTAACATAGTTGCAAAAAAATGTCTTCTTCAAAGCCTTTATACGTGATAAAATATGGCATTTGATAAATTGCATAATTATTAGTTTCCAATAATTTTTGTCACATTTTTCAAACAAGGGTCCACATTTATTTAAGTTTGATAAGCTGACTCGTTGGTAAAAATCACGTTTCTTAAAAAGCAGGCTACATATGTGATAAAGAAAATTCTTCGAGATTTAGGCTGACTTAATATAGCTTGTACCACGTATTGTGTATACAGAGTGGTACTGAACGTCAAACTGAAGATATAAAAACGAAAGTGAGCACATTCACATAAATTCGACACATGCAGTCTCATCCGAACTGAATGATGGATAAGCCTTTCTTCCTCCAGTTGACCGTAATTTGGCACGTCAAAAACTTCAAGTTGTTTTCTGATCAAGACCGTAAATGGGTAGTTTCACGAAGGCTCAAAGGTGGTTTTAAATCATCTACAATTTTCAAATTGAATTTACATTACATAAAGGATGATGTTTTAATTTATAATGGTTGTTTTCTTTGGACAGATAAGGCGTTAAGACGAACTCGTTAACAAATTAAATGTATGTCAAATTGTCTGAAATTTAAAAATGTTGCGAAAGATGCATTTTTCCTGTAAAAATGTCCAATGTATCTTAACGGTTTATATATTGGGCACATGCCTCGACCAAAATAATTTTAAGTATTTTATTTGTATTAACTCATTCTGAATTCATGTTCAAAACTTGAGTTTTGTCAAGAAGTGTTTTCATATTAAAATCCTCCAAAATGTGTTTGAAAATGGACAAACATATGAATTTTGGCATATTTGCATCACTTTTAGCAATGTTGATGGCCCGTTTCCCTACTGCTTTAACAATTATCGTTATCAAACTATAACAAATCTAACGAAAAAAGACACTTTACATATATTATTACCTGTTCAGATGGTTAACGGTGACTTTATATGAATGTTATCGATATGTACTTATTGTCATGACAATAAAGAAAGCACCGACACAAACTTTTGTGCAATTGTACCGTGCACGGGCTAGCACGCCTTTTATTTCCGCTTTTGGCAACTCCCTCGTTTTTTACCTATCCTGGGTTCATTTCAATTGCTTTTTTATTACACAGTCACGCGTACTCTTTATCACTGACAATAAAACACAAAATTGTTTTAAATGTTTTTAAGAAAATGGGTATGTCGCGGCTATCTGAAAATTACAGTACTTAGACTGTCGGTATGGTTAGAGCTGGCACATCTGTAAATGGCATTGCTCTTCATTTTGTGTGCTCAAAAACAATTCACAACCTGAAAACTCGGTATGCAATTACTGGGTCATTTACGGTTAGACCGAGATCAGGTAGGCCCAGAGCGACGTCACGTAGAGATGACCACTTCATTACATTAACACATTTACGTAATCACATAACCCTAACAATGTTAACTGCACTACGGAGAGATCTCGACTGGGGCGATACGTAATCATCAAATCCATGATAGATCACCAAATCATGCGCGTCGACCTTATACAGGCCGAATTCTAACTGCGCGTAACAGAGCCGCTCGGTTAGCTTAAACTCGAAGTCACAGACAGTGGACCCGAGTCCAGTGTCAAAACGTCATGCTTCAGGGTCAGCTTTTTTCCAAGGGTCAGAGTGCAGACGATGGAACGAGAGATTTGCCTAATATTGCGTGCATAAACGAGACACTTTTTTGCGGTGGCAGCGTCATGGTTTGGGCGAGCTTAATGGACAATCAAATAAGAGATTTGGTCATCGTTCTGGGCAACCCGAATGCAGTAGGGTATGTGCACATCCTTAGGAACAATCTCCTCCCATTTATGTAACATCGGGTTCCCGGGTCGATTCTGCAGCATTTCAATGCGAGGCCCCACACAGCTTGTTTTACGAAACAGTATTTGATTCATAACGGCGTCAATGTCTTGCTGTGGCCGGTTATTTCTCTGACCAAAACCCCATAGAACACATGCGGGACGAGCTTTGGCGTCGGTTACGCAAAAATCATTAAATCAACAATGTCATTGACAAGAGACATGTCCTCCTTGTTTATTGGCATAACTTTCCCAATGCCGTCATTCGCCCATCATCGGACACCCATGCCTTTTACTACACTCACGCTACGTTACAAGCCATGGGTTAATCGACTGCAGTATTTTCGTTTCTGCCGATATGAATATTCATAAGCTGACCAATGAAACGGCTCGTTACGGCGGCGAATACTCTTCAATTAAAGGTTGGAAACGAATACTACTTGAAAATGGCTGCGCCCATATCTAACATTTGTGATGCCTGTCGAACACAAATTATTAACAAAAAATCGTATAGAAAGGTAAGCACGCCAGATTTTACGAGCATGTTTGACCAGATTGGAATTAACCGACTGAATACGGCGTGCTACCCTTGTTTCAACAAGTTTAACAAGTTCAAAAATTTCGAGAATGACAGAAAATTAAAACTTGAGAAAATGAACAATGAACACGAGGAATTGCAGAAAAGTATTTTGACATTGGCGGGCGTGAAACGTGTAACTTTCGCCACCCCTGGTAAGTTTTGATAATCGACATTATGTATTGATTGAACTTTCTTGCATTTTTTTTGTAAAATTTGACTGATGGGCATTCATCTTCGCATTCTGTCCATATAATTTACAAATGCACTATTAATCCTGCAACCAACCCACCCAAGGGTATGTTTTTGGAGTTAAAAACCTGAACACTGCTCGTAAAGTACAGTTTGTTAACCAGTTCCGATTATTAATCACTTCCAATTAATTTTCATTTCATTTTCAACAAGTTGCAGGTGAAATTAATATGATTCATCCCTAAAATGTCACTTGGGTAGAAGAATAATCGTTTTAGAGAGGAAATCAGAGAATTGAGGTTTCAGGGGCGAAAACTTTTACCAAAAGTTAACAGGAATATGTTAAAAGTTTTGACCTGACCCTATAGAAAAAGTTTTTGCTATTTCCAAAAAATCTTTTTTGTGAAGAAAAATAAATGTGATGACATTGTTTTATAATGTTTATCATGTTGGTTTCATGGTCCTTCATTGTTTTCCAAGAAGTTAACTTTTATTAAGGATTTCAACCAAAAAAGTACATACGCCCTCTGGCGTAACTACATTTATAGTAAGCAAAGGATGGATTTTTTTCTATTTATAAATGTTTTCATCTCTTCATAAGGATTAATCCCAAAGGCAAATTGTTTGGAACTGGTTAACTGACTGTATGCCCTGCTTTTCTTGTCAAGTTTTTGGATTACAACTTCTTGGTGCAAAAAGTGATGGCTTTAAAATCATGAAAATATAATAACTTATTTGTATAGTTACAGGATATATTTATATAATTTGTATTATTATATCTTTCATATGTGCCTGCATAAATAACTGAAAAAAAAAATTCTATAGGTATAAATAATCTTTATTTATTGTTTAAAAAAGCAGCATTATCCAATGATAACCTAAATAGAATTTTGAATGCATGCACTGTGTGATTTTAAATTTGGGTCATAGTTTGATGATGATATGGTACATTACTTGTTAAAGGTTATGGAATGAAAATTATTGACACAAAAATTTATTTTATTTTAGTGTCCAGTAAAAAAAGAGCACCAGCAGTTCTGACCCCAACTGGATTGACGCCAAAATCAAAGCGCGTGCTCTTCAGCAGCCCTACTCCAAAGAAGAAAACTCCTCAGAAATGCAAGACTGTCAACAAATCAACTCAAACACCTGTGGAGACAGGTGACTATACTGTGAAGGTGATCATTTTGGACATTCTATATATATATTTATATGGCGAAAATAAAAAGAATAACTCCGTATTCCCCTAGGAATATAGAAAAATAAATTATGTCGGATTTTTTTCTCTGTTTATTTCATATTATACCCCTACCGGTTTCAAATTCATATCATCAGGGGGTCTATAAATCTTTTTATTTATATATAAAGAGACAAAACATTTGCAGATATGAATGCAAAACAGTTGCAACATGTTTGAAATTAGACTTATTTAACAGTGTTTAAGTAGCATGTTCATATGTTCGTACAAAATACACAATAAAGTGTTCTCATTTGCTGTGGCAGTAACAGTGGGCATACATTATTTTTCATTAGGCTAAAAAAATGTGTGGTTCAGGTAACCCTACCTTCCCTAATTTTTGGTGCCTATTTTTAAAAAAATTTTTGTGCCAACCATAATATTTTTTATTTATTTCGATAAAAAAAGAAAATCAAATGAAAACCAGTTTCATAGTTGCAAAATATACTTAAAATCACTCCCCATAGTAAAAAACTTTCATCTATTTCAGGACATATAAACATTTTCAAGTGTCATTACCTATTGTTTTGAAATATAAAAAAATAAAAAATAAAAAAATCCCCAACTACTTGTAGTACCCTAATTTTTTCAGGCATGTTACCTGATCCACACATATTTTTTTATTTGGCCTTACAAAATTTTATGTGGGTGTATCTTTTTTTCAGGTCAGTGTCAAATATAAGGGACAGGAGCGCTCAAAAGTGATAACTGATCATGTGGAACAAGCTGTTGTCAAAGGATTCTTAAACAATTCCTCACAGAGTGCAGTGGTAAAAAACCTGTCAAAATGTGATGAATACAAGAAAGCTATGGTATCTGCAGTAGGACAACTAGTGAAACAAGAAGTGACTGCTATTTGCAAAAAGCGAGAAGTACTGTTGAAGTCAACTGCAACTAGTACGGAAGAAATGATAAATTTTGACTTTAAACAGGTAGCAAAAGATTTGAATATTAAGCTTCCTGCCTTGATGGGAGTTGTCAGTGTCGTTGCGGAAAGGTCAGGATCTTACATTGCTGTAGTAACAGCAGTTGGTGTACTACTTTATTCTCGCAACCAAACCTTGAATCTACTGCAGCTTGTCCTTGGAATTGTTCTCGACAACTGTGGACTCACAAAGGAGGTCTGTCGAAATTATGTCAAAAAATATTCATCCAAAACAAATGCACATTAAAAAGATGGCTTGATTATGGATTATGAATTTTGTCCTTTTCTGCAGCTATTGTGAGAAGAAAATTTAGACTGCCTGCTCGATGATTATTTTAAATGAATGGAAGAAAATCCATCAGTTCCTTCCTTATTATGCTTTAATAATCAACAATAATTAATTAAGATTTCTTGTAAAATTCCCGTATGGTCACCATTTATGCACATGAGTTGATTTTTAGCTCACCTGAGCACAAAGTGCTCATGGTGAGATATTGTGACCGGCCTTTGTCCGTCGTCCGTCGTCGTCCGTCATGCGTTGTGCGTAAACTTTTTTACTTAAACATCTTCTCCTCTGAAACCACTTATTGGATTTTGACCAAACTTCACAGGAATGATCCCTGGGTGGTCCCCTATCAAAGTTGTGCAAACCGTTTCAGTTGGTTGCATAAGTAGGTCATGGGTCAAAAAATAGGTTTTTAAAATGCAACTTTCAAAAATCTTCTTGATGGAAACTACAAGGCCCAGAGCTTTCATATTTGGTATATAACATCATCTAGAGGTCCTCTACCAAAGTTGTTCAAATTATGCCCCTGGGGTCAAAATTGACCCCGCCCCGGGGGTCACAATTTTACATTGAATTATTGTAAGGAAAACTTCAAATGACTTCTTATCTTGAACAGCTAATGGGAATTTGACCAAACTCAATAGGAATGGTCCCTGGGTGGTCCTCTACCAAAATTGTTCAAATGGTTCTGATTGGTTGCATAAGTAGGTCACAGGGTCAATAAATAGGTTTTTAAAATGCAACTTTAAAAAATCTTCTTGCCTGAAACTACAAGACCCAGAGCTTTCATATTTGGTATATAGCATCATCTAGAGGTCCTCTGCCAAAGTTGTTCAAATTATGCCCCTGGGGTCAAAAGTGACCCCGCCCCGGGGGTCACAATTTTACATTGAATTATATAGGGAAAACTTCAAATGACTTCTTATCTTGAACCGCTAATGGGAATTTAACCAAACTCAATAGGAATGGTCCCTGGGTAGTCCTCTACCAACATTGTTCAAATGGTTCTGATTTGTTGCATAGGAAGGTCACGGGGTCACAAAATAGGTTTTTAAAATGCAACTTTCAAAAATATTCTTGTCTGAAACTAAAGAGCTTTTTTATTTGGTATATAGCATCATTAGTGGTACTCTGTAAATTGCTCGACTGTGACCCTTGACCTTTTCCTCAGGTGAGCGACCTAGGGCCCTTTGGGCCCTCTTGTTTTTCTTACTGCTGAGCAAGAACTTCACTTCAAGAAAACCTTTATGCTCTATATTTTTCAGGGGCTGAACATCTTGCATCATATAGGGCTAAGTGTCTCATACTCGAGTGTGCAGAGGAAGGAAAGGGCTCTTATCTCAACCCAAGAGTGTAAAGTTAGAACAGTTGTGAACAAATACCAAAAAAACTGGGTGGATGAACATTCAGAATCCCAAAGTGCAATGGTTGAGCCCAGAGCACTGGACACAAGTGACAGCATGGAGTCACTGATTCCAATGACTGAGTTCAGTACAGTAGAAAAGAGTGACAGCATAGAGTCCCAGATTCCAATGGTTGAGTGCAAAACAGCCGAAAAGAGTGACAGCATAGAGTCCCAGATTCCAATGGTTGAGTGCAAAACAGCAGAGAAGAGTGACAGTATAGAGTCCCAGATTCCAATGGCTGAGTGCAAAACAGCAGAGAAGAGTGACAGCATAGAGTCCCAGATTACAATGGCTGAGTCCAAAACAGCAGAGAAGAGTGACAGCATAGAGTCCCAGATTACAATGGCTGAGTCTAAAACAACAGAGAAGAGTGACAGCATAGAGTCCCAGATTCCAATGGCTGAGTCTAAAACAGCAGAGAAGAGTGACAGCATAGAGTCCCAGATTACAATGGCTGAGTCTAAAACAGCAGAGAAGAGTGACAGCATAGAGTCCCAGATTACAATGGCTGAGTCCGGATCAACAGAAAGAGGTGACATAAACCCTGTGAAAAATGTGAAACGCATTGAAGTTCTCGGAGATAATCTTGACCTTACTATTTCACCTGCCCATATGACTGTTGATAGGCAAAGGAAAAGCCTTCATTGGTTCCTCCTAATGGTAAAGCAAAATAGAGTGAGTTATGAAGATGCCACTGATCCAAGTAATGATCCACAACCCAATATCATGGATATTGGAACACAGACTTGGGTGCCAGATGAAGATCAAAGACAACACCTGAAACAAAATTTCATCTTTCATGTTTCCCAAGTGTTAACTAAATATGTGAAAGAACTTAACTCTGTTGCTTACCCTGAATTTATCAATCACACCTTCATTCACCTTACCAAACAAAAGTCAACTGTTCTCAATTGTGACTTAATAAATGAAAGTGAAAATTCTTCACAAGGGATGATCAAAATTCTACAGAAAGTGCATGAATTGATTGTACCACATGTAGACAAGACTGCCTCAGACAAAGTGGTATTTGGTGGAGATGTCTTGACCAATGAAAGGGCATTTTCTGCACAGTCTGCAATGCAGAATCATTATAATTATATTGACAGCTTAACTGGCATAGTGCACAGACCAGAAGGACTTCATCGTGAATTTAATTTTCTTACAGTAATGGACTTGTCCATAGTGTTCATTTCCCAGTTCCACAGTTAGTGTTCATTTCCCAGTTCTACATTTCTTCGCTTGTTGTTCTGTTGAAACAATCCTGTTCCTGATTCCTAGTTAATTAAGTAGGTATGTTATTTATTGTTTGTATGTTTATTTATTGATGCATGATTATTTATTGACAGCCATGGTGATATGCATGAGGTAAAATGTAACCTTTCAAAATGATAATCAATACAATGCAAATGCAACAAAATTTCATATGAACCAGCAGTTTGTAACAGTTTTGTTACTAAAAACTCTTAAGTTGAACTCGAAAACATTCAGTAAGTAGGATCATGTAGAGGATTTCCTATAAATCATATACTTTATTTTCTTAGAAAACATTTTACCATTGAAAATTTACCAGAAAATTGAATTTCACCATTACTGTAAGCAATGTACATATGAGCCGCATCAAGCAAAACCCATTTGCTACCAGTGTAGGCCAAGCCATGCACTGTTCGGCTACCCATTCTTTACTATCAACTTTTTAAACTAACAAAGGCCCTGATAAGACCACAAAGTTTGTGTGGGCTAATCTTGGCCTACATTGGTCCCAAGGGCCATAATGCTGGTTTTTGTTTGATGCAGCTTATACATGTATATGCTGGGGTTTTAAGCTCTAGCACAAAATTTCAGTGACTTTCAATGCAATACTATTTTGCTTTGTTATTATTTTCGCAACTCTTGAACTATATGGAACTTTACCCTGACTGGCACAATCGATTCCAGTAAAACACAATGTCTGATTTGGTGATTCCTTTTAGGTCATTTTTTTCAGGGTTAATTTATACTTATAGTTTGATGTAAAACCTATGTACATGTAATCATATCGAATTAATACTTTACTGTATGAAGTTATCTTTGAAGATTGCATGTTGTTACATGTCTGTGTGACGTAACAGCATGACTTTATATGACAAATACGGTAATAATTTCTGGATAGGTTTTATATTAATTTATATGTATACATCAAAATGTTCCATTCCAGAGCATTCCCCTTTAAGCCATTTATACTGTACATGCTTTAAAAATTTATCAAAGCATACTACTAACTAGTATTATTAATGTATTTATACATTGTTCAACTTATTATTGCTTAGAAATGCATATACAATGTACTTGTACTAGAATTCGTATACATGTGTATGTATCTTTTCAATACTCAAGGGCGTGTAAAAAAAATAATGTACCTTAGAGAGCTGTGAAGAAACATAAATGAATAATTGTAAGCATGCGTTGTTAAGTCATTCAGACAAATGTTTTCTATATTTAGGCTATCTACCAGCTTTTCTACAAGGAGGCGAGTGCTGCAGACCGAGGGTCCCTTTACCAACTAAGGAACCTTATTAACCGTAGAGATGTCTCAGGATATAAAGAAGTGAAAGAAAATTTCAGGTAGAAGTTGAAAGCTTGGGTTAATTAACACATAATTTAATCGAGTTCAATGTACATGTTCAGTCTGGTTTTGACACTGGTTTAATGGGACATTGGTTTTGTAAACATCTCTGTCTTTTCAGACTACCGTCTACATTTGTAATTTAGCCACATACGGCCTGCACTATGGCTTTTGTCACCAGTGTAGTACCAGATCAACCTGTGCACAACTGCATGGTTTGATCAGGGCTCACACTGTGCAGTTGCCAAACAGCAAAGTCGAGATAAGACGCACAGGCTTAGGCCATGCCAAATTGGAATTTTGTTAAGCGTCAACTCAAGTTTAACAAACCTAGGTACATATTCACAAAAACACACAAACCGAAAACGAAAACACAATTGTTTTTCGACAAAAACAATGCATTATATATACATGTATATATTTATTAGAAAAAACATCATATGAAACAATGGTTTTAATTACTTACGAAATGCATACTTTTAGCATGACTTAGTACATATGGTGTAATAAAACAAATGTTGTTTTTTTCACGAAAATTATATATTGTATTAATGACACAGCTATAGAAAAATTGTCACATCCTATTTTTTGTAAGTAAGAAGTAATTGTGGAGTAAATGAATTATAATGAGAATACTTATACTTCCATACAATATGTACTATTACTGTCCATATACAGTGACATGTACCATGAACCAAGACATGAAATTTATTTTACTGGTAATACTGTCATAGTAGAATTTAAAAGTATATAAGTGGCACACTTGAGACGTTGGAGATCTATGTTGCAAAATATCAATAAACGTAAGTATATGTAATGTCAACATGTCCATCCTAGCTAGTTTTCACATAAATAAGTACTTGGTACAATGTAGTACATGAATGTTTATAGTTTTTAATTATAGTATACATGTAGTTATGTTTTTCTGAATCCCGGAACATCGGAATTATTTAAGAAAATTTCTCCAACACATTTGTTTTTTTATTGGATTGAGGTCTCTAAAACCTACGCGCACGCGGACGCTTAACAGAATTCCGATTTGGCATGGCCTTATTTGGGACTGCACTGGTCACAAAAGCCATAAGGCTGGTTTATGATTGATGTAGCTCAATTGGTTATTTATTGCTTCTTTATTGGTTGCCATATTTAGAGAAATGATAGTTTACAAAACTATTTTCTTTCAGGCCTCATGCCCTCTTCATTGAGGATGTGACAGATGCCTACATTTTGTCCGCATTTCTCGACATGATGGATATGGAGGACCTTGAGAGCAAACCACACGGCATGCCGCCATTGTCTCTGCTGACCAATGAGCAGAAAGTTCAATGGGTAGACAGTGTTTCAGCAAAAATACTTGAGAACCTACAGGTGAATGGTGATGAAGCTCTTGAAAAACTTCACCAAGATCTTCTAGTTCTGAACACAGAGGATCAGCAAGTACAACAGTTGAAAATGGGAGACATTTACCACTGTCCACAGTGCAACAAGACTTATAAAGTAGACACCTGGTTAAGAAAACATCTAACTAAGACACATAAGTGGAAGTTCCACAGTGACAGTAGTCCGGAAGAGTCCACTCAATATAGTCCTGTTAGCAAGTTCCTGTTTTTGTCGCTTATTTACAGAGACACATGCAATGCATACAAAATGGGTGATGGGGACAGAATTCTAAGGAATGCATATTTTGAGTGGCTCATAGACTCTTCTTTGGGACATACCAAATATAAATTATGGCTATGGCGTATGATTTCCTACTGCATATCTATTTTGGGCATTGAACGTAGTTTTGAATACAAATGGAATATGTGCATTAACTTGAAAGGTGGAATATCATCAAATATTCCAAATGACAATGGTGTTGAATTGCAGGTCAAGCAAATCAAAGCTAGTTTGAACACTCAAGGTGTAAACAAATCATTTGAATCTGCAAAAAGAGTGTGCATGACAACCCAGGTCATCAACGATATGTCTGACAATCTCATAAAAGAAACAAAAAGTGTGAAGTCAAAGCGCAGTCGACCGCCAGTTGACAAATCAAAAGACATAATGATTATGGCGAAATGTTTGAGAAATCAAGGATCTGTAGAGGACATGGAATGGAAGTCCTTCAAAAACTTCAAGGACCCTCTCCATAAAATCAATGCTGTCAGTCTGCATGAATGGATAAAAAAAAAACAGAAAATGATTGCTAATCTGTATTTATGAATTTGTTATGTCATGTCATGTTAAGCTGTTACAGTTAAATGATCATATATGGATACTTGTATACCCTGAAAGTTGTTAATGTAGATTATTGTTAATGTACAGCAAATTCAATAAATTTATTCCATGGAAGAGCTAGTTACAGGAATAAGTTTCAAAATAAATTTGTATAAACAATATTATAACCGGCTTCAAGTCATACTTCATTGTTGATCATATTATCGTCAGAGTGTTTGATTTGAGGCACAGCTTAAGTTGTCCAGAAACCACCAATGGCATTCCAAAGATGCTTATTGACCCACTGCCATTTTATTCCAAGTACATACACTGTAAACATAAATATTTGTGTTTTTTGCTTACATCCATTTTGTTGGTTTCTAAATTAATGGAATCTGCATTTTGTAAGACAAAAGGAATGTCATTAAAATTTATTCCTTTGGATCTTAAATATAAGTGGAATGATATACCCATTAAATTCATACAAATAAATGTTTCACAAATATTTATGTTTTGGCAGTACATGAAATACTCTGTCGAAAGGGAACAAACAATAATAAAATATTAGCTCTTTATATTTCAATGAAACTATATCATGTCATCATCAGAATCACAAATATCAGAATCAGACGACGACTGAGACTCATAACATGGAATGGCATATTCAAAAAATGGATGGTTAAACTTGGAGCAATCTTCACACGAGCATGTCTTTGTACAAATGTCACAACACATATGTTTGCACAACTTTGGAGGTTCAGCATTGTATGAACTCAGCAGCAATTTTCTTCTACATGTATCAGTAGATATATAAGAAGTCATATCTTCATCACGTTTTTTACATTTTATGCTTATGAACAATAAAAGTGACATGGCTTGTGAGCCATCATGCCCAGAGCGACCAAACTGCTGAACAAAACTGTCCATATCTTTCGGTGGTCCAACATGGATGATACTGTTGACACCAGCAAAGTTGACTCCCATGCCTGCAGCACTGGTTGCTACAAGCACTCTAATTTTTCCAGATGACAAGTTCATATCTGCCCGAACTTCTTCTTTTACATCATCAACAGTCATTGAATGGAACATTTGCACAAATTTAATGTCGTCTTTAAGTTCAAGCAGAAACATTGTGTAAACATCACTACACAGCTTTATTGAAGGACAAAATATTATACAGCGTTCACACTTGTCCTTCTTTGTTTGAACAGAATTCAGGATGAAGCCAAGAAGCTCACTTAGTGGAAGTGTGTTTTTATATTTGTGTACAAAAAGTTTTATGTTGGAGCGATCTGGACTGTCAATAATTTCAAGGCAGTCGTTCATACAAAACTTCTTTTTCATCTTTCGTCTTGCCGATAGGTTTGCCGTTGCTGTGATTACCAACAGTGGACAGGACACCAATGACCTTGTCTCGCCCAGTTTCCCATACCACGACCGAAATGGGCCCTCATCTCCATCTGACTCGCCCCTGAAAAAATGTGACAATAATTTATAGAGCAATGTAACTGATAAAATTCTATGAAACAGTTTATTTGAAGTAAAGTTATGGCTCAACAGTACGAAAATAGTTCAAATCATCATAACTTAAAATATACATGTGCATAAACTCCATAAATGTTGACAATAAGTAATTTTTAAACAAATTTAAATTTTTAGTTCTTTCTTGAAGCATAATTTGGAAGAAATTGATACAAAGCGGTCATTTTATTTTGGCTTAGATTTTTTTTAATTATACCGTTTTATAAAAAATAATAATTTACTGTTCATTACTGCAAAGAATAATCTTGATGAAAGTATGCAGTCAATAGTTATGTTATAAATCATTTATGTTATCATTTTAATGAACAAATTTCAGGTATTTTAAAGGTGTCTTTGACTCTTTCACAATGAATATGGCATGGATGTCCGTCCTTGAGATAACTTAGGAGGTAGTTATAAAATAAGATAAGCATCGATGGTAATTTTGACTTACACAACTATCCTGTCCCTATTTAAATTGACCTGGCGCTCATCATAGTTTTGACAGACACCCGTGTGTTTACACTAGCCAGAATGCAATATAACGATAAAAATTTCATGAATCAGGGTAGACTACATGTCCTAACAGACTCATGACTGCATAAACATGTAAGCCGAAGTTGTTTTAGCTACATCAACAGATACCCTATGACACTGATCACAGTGAATTATCTTTTAAACTTAGAATACAAATAAAATGATATCACTGCCAAGTACTTTGTGCAAATTAATAATTACCAGTTAAAAACTGTGTGGGCTTCGTCTACGACCAGAAGTCTGGTTGTTTCATTGGACAGCATTTCTCTCCACATTGGTACACCAAGGAGGCTTTCTGGAGAGGTGAACACGAACTCGTACTGTCCAGCTAATATTCCTGAATTTTCCTGGTCATCTTTGCCGATGTAAGTTGCTGTAAATCCCAAATTTATCAAAAAGTCACATTGTTCTTTCATAATTGAGACTAAAGGAGTGACTGTCACTATCTGACAAATTCCGTTGTTTTCCGATCTCCAAAGTGAGCTAAACGCTTGATAACACAAGCTTTTCCCGCTCCCAGTTTTTACTGACAAATACACATCGCGCCCTTTCAAAAGAGCTTTCAAGGTGTTGTCCTGAAATGCTTCCAAACGTTCAATTTTAAATTTTTCACACACCACGTTCATGTTTATCAATGGAGGCAGCCATTTTCGGTACTCTGCCTAACCGTTTTGTAACGAGACGTTTCATTGGCTGATTGCTCCGTGTGTGAGAGGACAAGGAACCAATGAAATGCCGTATTAATTATTCATGAGTACGACGTCTAGACAGTCAATAATCCCACGGCGTATGAATGAAGTGCTAACGTAATGGATACGACGTGGGTATCCGACGATGTAGCCTTATGTGCACTACTAATACCGTTATTGCCACTCCCAATACTGTTATTTTAACTCCGGGTACAGTTTTCTCCCATCCCGATGCAATTGTTTACACGCCGGATACACTTGTTTACCCACAGGATACGTTTGAAATTTTGGCCTATACCAGTATGTACACTGTTCATAGCCTTATGTGCACTACCAATACCGTTATTGCCACTCCCAATACTGTTATTTTAACTCCGGGTACAGTTTTCTCCCATCCCGATGCAATTGTTTACACGCCGGATACACTTGTTTACCCGCAGGATACGTTTGAAATTTTGGCCTATACCAGTATGTACACTGTTCATAGCCTTATGTGCACTACCAATACCGTTATTGCCACTCCCAATACTGTTATTTTAACTCCGGGTACAGTTTTCTCCCATCCCGATGCAATTGTTTACACGCCGGATACACTTGTTTACCCGCAGGATACGTTTGAAATTTTGGCCTATACCAGTATGTACACTGTTCATAGCCTTATGTGCACTACCAATACCGTTATTGCCACTCCCAATACTGTTATTTTAACTCCGGGTACAGTTTTCTCCCATCCCGATGCAATTGTTTACACGCCGGGTACACTTGTTTACCCGCAGGATACGTTTGAAATTTTGGCCTATACTAGTATGTACACTGTTCATAGCCTTATCATCATCGGACACCCATGCCTTTTACTACACTCACGCTACGTTATAAGCCATGTGTTAATCGACTGCAGTATTTTCGTTTCTGCCGATATGAATATTCATAAGCTGACCAATGAAACGGCTCGTTACGGCGGCGAATACTCTTCAATTAAAGGTTGGAAACGAATACTACTTAAAAATGGTTTCGCCCATATCTAACATTTGTGATGCCTGTCGAACACAAATTATTAACAAAAAATCGTATAGAAAGGTAAACACGCCAGATTTTACGAGCATGTTGGACCAGATTGGAATTAACCGACTGAATACGGCGTGCTACCCTTGTTTCAACAAGTTTAACAAGTTCAAAAATTTCGAGAATGACAGAAAATTAAAACTTGAGAAAATGAACAATGAACACGAGGAATTGCAGAAAAGTATTTTGACATTGGCGGGCGTGAAACGTGTAACTTTCGCCACCCCTGGTAAGTTTTGATAATCGACATTATGTATTGATTGAACTTTCTTGCATTTTTTTTTTGTAAAATTTGACTGATGGGCATTCATCTTCGCATTCTGTCCATATAATTTACAAATGCACTATTAATCCTGCAACCAACCCACCCAAGGGTATGTTTTTGGAGTTAAAAACCTGAACACTGCTCGTAAAGTACAGTTTGTTAACCAGTTCCGATTATTAATCACTTCCAATTAATTTTCATTTCATTTTCAACAAGTTGCAGGTGAAATTAATATGATTCATCCCTAAAATGTCACTTGGGTAGAAGAATAATCGTTTTAGAGAGGAAATCAGAGAATTGAGGTTTCAGGGGCGAAAACTTTTACCAAAAGTTAACAGGAATATGTTAAAAGTTTTGACCTGACCCTATAGAAAAAGTTTTTGCTATTTCCAAAAAATCTTTTTTGTGAAGAAAAATAAATGTGATGACATTGTTTTATAATGTTTATCATGTTGGTTTCATGGTCCTTCATTGTTTTCCAAGAAGTTAACTTTTATTAAGGATTTCAACCAAAAAAGTACATACGCCCTCTGGCGTAACTACATTTATAGTAAGCAAAGGATGGATTTTTTTCTATTTATAAATGTTTTCATCTCTTCATAAGGATTAATCCCAAAGGCAAATTGTTTGAAACTGGTTAACTGACTGTATGCCCTGCTTTTCTTGCCAAGTTTTTGGATTACAACTCCTTGGTGCAAAAAGTGATGGCTTTAAAATCATGAAAATATAATAACTTATTTGTATAGTTACAGGATATATTTATATAATTTGTATTATTATATCTTTCATATGTGCCTGCATAAATAAATGAAAAAAACTATTCTATAGGTATAAATAATCTTTATTTATTGTTTAAAAAAGCAGCATTATCCAATGATAACCTAAATAGAATTTTGAATGCATGCACTGTGTGATTTTAAATTTGGGTCACAGTTTGATGATGATATGGTACATTACTTGTTAAAGGTTATGGAATGAAAATTATTGACACAAAAATTTATTTTATTTTAGTTTCCAGTAAAAAAAGAGCACGAGCAGTTCTGACCCCAACAGGATTGACGCCAAAATCAAAGCGCGTGCTCTTCAGCAGCCCTACTCCAAAGAAGAAAACTCCTCAGAAATGCAAGACTGTCAACAAATCAACTCAAACACCTGTGGAGACAGGTGACTATACTGTGAAGGTGATCATTTTGGACATTCTATATATATATTTATATGGCGAAAATAAAAAGAATAACTCCGTATTCCCCTCAGAATATAGAAAAATAAATTATGTCGGATTTTTTCTCTGTTTATTTCATATTATACCCCTACCGGTTTCAAATTCATATCATCAGGGGGTCTATAAATCTTTTTATTTATATATAAAGAGACAAAACATTTGCAGATATGAATGCAAAACAGTTGCAACTTGTTTGAAATTAGACTTATTTAACAGTGTTTAAGTAGCATGTTCATATGTTCGTACAAAATACACAATAAAGTGTTCTCATTTGCTGTGGCAGTAACAGTGGGCATACATTATTTTTCATTAGGCTAAAAAATGTGTGGTTCAGGTAACCCTACCTTCCCTTATTTTTGGTGCCTATTTTAAACAAAAAATACTTGTGCCAACCATAATATTTTTTATTTATTTCGATAAAAAAAGAAAATCAAATGAAAACCAGTTTCATAGTTGCAAAATATTCTTAAAATCACTCCCCATAGTAAAAAACTTTCATCTATTTCAGGACATATAAACATTTTCAAGTGTCATTACCTATTGTTTTGAAATATAAAAAAATAAAAAATAAAAAAATCCCCAACTACTTGTAGTACCCTAATTTTTTCAGGCATGTTACCTGAACCACACATATTTTTGTATTTGGCCTTACAAAATTTTATGATGGTGTATCTGTTTTTCAGATCAGTGTCAAATATAAGGGACAGGAGCGCTCAAAAGTGATAACTGATCATGTGGAACAAGCTGTTGTCAAAGGATTCTTAAACAATTCCTCACAGAGTGCAGTGGTAAAAAACCTGTCAAAATGTGATGAATACAAGAAAGCTATGGTATCTGCAGTAGGACAACTAGTGAAACAAGAAGTGACTGCTATTTGCAAAAAGCGAGAAGTACTGTTGAAGTCAACTGCAACTAGTACGGAAGAAATGATAAATTTTGACTTTAAACAGGTAGCAAAAGATTTGAATATTAAGCTTCCTGCCTTGATGGGAGTTGTCAGTGTCGCTGCGGAAAGGTCAGGATCTTACATTGCTGTAGTAACAGCAGTTGGTGTACTACTTTATTCTCGCAACCAAACCTTGAATCTACTGCAGCTTGTCCTTGGAATTGTTCTCGACAACTGTGGACTCACAAAGGAGGTCTGTCGAAATTATGTCAAAAAATATTCATCCAAAACAAATGCACATTAAAAAGATGGCTTGATTATGGATTATGAATTTTGTCCTTTTCTGCAGCTATTGTGAGAAGAAAATTTAGACTGCCTGCTCGATGATTATATTAAATGAATGGAAGAAAATCCATCAGTTCCTTCCTTATTATGCTTTAATAATCAACAATAATTAATTAAGATTTCTTGTAAAATTCCCGTATGGTCATCATTTATGCACATGAGTTGATTTTTAGCTCACCTGAGCACAAAGTGCTCATGGTGAGATATTGTGACCGGCCTTTGTCCGTCGTCCGTCGTCGTCCGTCATGCGTTGTGCGTAAACTTTTTTACTTAAACATCTTCTCCTCTGAAACCACTTATTGGATTTTGACCAAACTTCACAGGAATGATCCCTGGGTGGTCCCCTATCAAAGTTGTGCAAACCGTTTCAGTTGGTTGCATAAGTAGGTCATGGGTCAAAAAATAGGTTTTTAAAATGCAACTTTCAAAAATCTTCTTGATGGAAACTACAAGGCCCAGAGCTTTCATATTTGGTATATAACATCATCTAGAGGTCCTCTACCAAAGTTGTTCAAATTATGCTCCTGGGTTCAAAATTGACCCCGCCCCGGGGGTCACAATTTTACATTGAATTATTGTAAGGAAAACTTCAAATGACTTCTTATCTTGAACAGCTAATGGGAATTTGACCAAACTCAATAAGAATGGTCCCTGGGTGGTCCTCTACCAAAATTGTTCAAATGGTTCTGATTGGTTGCATAAGTAGGTCACAGGGTCAATAAATAGGTTTTTAAAATGCAACTTTAAAAAATCTTCTTGTCTGAAACTACAAGACCCAGAGCTTTCATATTTGGTATATAGCATCATCTAGAGGTCCTCTGCCAAAGTTGTTCAAATTATGCCCCTGGGGTCAAAAGTGACCCCGCCCCGGGGGTCACAATTTTACATTGAATTATATAGGGAAAACTTCAAATGACTTCTTATCTTGAACCGCTAATGGGAATTTAACCAAACTCAATTGGTCCCTGGGTAGTCCTCTACCAACATTGTTCAAATGGTTCTGATTTGTTGCATAAGAAGGTCACGGGGTCACAAAATAGGTTTTTAAAATGCAACTTTCAAAAATATTCTTGTCTGAAACTAAAGAGCTTTTTTATTTGGTATATAACATCATTAGTGGTACTCTGTAAATTGCTCGACTGTGACCCTTGACCTTTTCCTCAGGTGAGCGACCTAGGGCCCTTTGGGCCCTCTTGTTTTTCTTACTGCTGAGCAAGAACTTCACTTCAAGAAAACCTTTATGCTCTATATTTTTCAGGGGCTGAACATCTTGCATCATATAGGGCTAAGTGTCTCATACACGAGTGTGCAGAGGAAGAAAAGGGCTCTTATCTCAACCCAAGAGTGTAAAGTTAGAACAGTTGTGAACAAATACCAAAAAAACTGGGTGGATGAACATTCAGAATCCCAAAGTGCAATGGTTGAGCCCAGAGCACTGGACACAAGTGACAGCATGGAGTCACTGATTCCAATGACTGAGTTCAGTACAGTAGAAAAGAGTGACAGCATAGAGTCCCAGATTCCAATGGTTGAGTGCAAAACAGCAGAGAAGAGTGACAGTATAGAGTCCCAGATTCCAATGGCTGAGTGCAGAACAGCAGAGAAGAGTGACAGCATAGAGTCCCAGATTACAATGGCTGAGTCTAAAACAGCAGAGAAGAGTGACAGCATAGAGTCCCAGATTCCAATGGCTGAGTCTAAAACAGCAGAGAAGAGTGACAGCATAGAGTCCCAGATTACAATGGCTGAGTCTAAAACAGCAGAGAAGAGTGACAGCATAGAGTCCCAGATTACAATGGCTGAGTCTAAAACAGCAGAGAAGAGTGACAGCATAGAGTCCCAGATTCCAATGGCTGAGTCCGGATCAACAGAAAGAGGTGACATAAACCCTGTGAAAAATGTGAAACGCATTGAAGTTCTCGGAGATAATCTTGACCTTACTATTTCACCTGCCCATGTGACTGTTGATAGGCAAAGGAAAAGCCTTCATTGGTTCCTCCTAATGGTAAAGCAAAATAGAGTGAGTTATGAAGATGCCACTGATCCAAGTAATGATCCACAACCCAATATCATGGATATTGGAACCCAGACTTGGGTGCCAGATGAAGATCAAAGACAACACCTGAAACAAAACTTCATCTTTCATGTTTCCCAAGTGTTAACTAAATATGTGAAAGAACTTAACTCTGTTGCTTACCCTGAATTTATCAATCACACCTTCATTCACCTTACCAAACAAAAGTCAACTGTTCTCAATTGTGACTTAATAAATGAAAGTGAAAATTCTTCACAAGGGATGATCAAAATTCTACAGAAAGTGCATGAATTGATTGTACCACATGTAGACAAGACTGCCTCAGACAAAGTGGTATTTGGTGGAGATGTCTTGACCAATGAAAGGGCATTTTCTGCACAGTCTGCAATGCAGAATCATTATAATGATATTGACAGCTTAACTGGCATAGTGCACAGACCAGAAGGACTTCATTGTGAATTTAATTTTCTTACAGTAATGGACTTGTCCATAGTGTTCATTTCCCAGTTCCACAGTTAGTGTTCATTTCCCAGTTCTACATTTCTTCGCTTGTTGTTCTGTTGAAACAATCCTGTTCCTGATTCCTAGTTAATTAAGTAGGTATGTTATTTATTGTTTGTATGTTTATTTATTGATGCATGATTATTTATTGACAGCCATGGTGAAATGCATGAGGTAAAATGTAACCTTCAAAATGATAATCAATACAATGCAAATGCAACAAAATTTCATATGAACCAGCAGTTTGTAACAGTTTTGTTACTAAAAACTCTTAAGTTGAACTTGAAAACATTCAGTAAGTATGATCATGTAGAGGATTTCCTATAAATCATATACTTTATTTTCTTAGAAAACATTTTACCATTGAAAATTTACCAGAAAATTGAATTTCACCATTACTGTAAGCAATGTACATATGAGCCGCATCAAGCAAAACCCATTTGCTACCAGTGTAGGCCAAGCCATGCACTGTTCGGCTACCCATTCTTTACTATCAACTTTTTAAACTAACAAAGGCCCTGATAAGACCACAAAGTTTGTGTGGGCTAATCTTGGCCTACATTGGTCCCAAGGGCCATAATGCTGGTTTTTGTTTGATGCAGCTTATACATGTATATGCTGGGGTTTTAAGCTCTAGCACAAAATTTCAGTGACTTTCAATGCAATACTATTTTGCTTTGTTATTATTTTCGCAACTCTTGAACTAAATGGAACTTTACCCTGACTGGCACAATCGATTCCAGTAAAACACAATGTCTGATTTGGTGATTCCTTTTAGGTCATTTTTTTCAGGTTTAATTTATACTTATAGTTTGATGTAAAACCTATGTACATGTAATCATATCGAATTAATACTTTACTGTATGAAGTTATCTTTGAAGATTGCATGTTGTTACATGTCTGTGTGACGTAACAGCATGACTTTATATGACAAATACGGTAATAATTTCTGGATAGGTTTTATATTAATTTATATGTATACATCAAAATGTTCCATTCCAGAGCATTCCCCTTTAAGCCATTTATACTGTATATGCTTTAAAAATTTATCAAAGCATACTACTAACTAGTATTATTAATGTATTTATACATTGTTCAACTTATTAATGCTTAGAAATGCATATACAATGTACTTGTACTAGAATTCGTATACATGTGTATGTATCTTTTCAATTCTCAAGGGCGTGTAAAAAAATAATGTACCTTAGAGAGCTGTGAAGAAACATAAATGAATAATTGTAAGCATGCGTTGTTAAGTCATTCAGACAAATGTTTTCTATATTTAGGCTATCTACCAGCTTTTCTACAAGGAGGCGAGTGCTGCAGACCGAGGGTCCCTTTACCAACTAAGGAACCTTATTAACCGTAGAGATGTCTCAGGATATTAAGAAGTGAAAGAAAAGTTCAGGTAGAAGTTGAAAGCTTGGGTTAATTAACACATAATTTAATCGAGTACAATGTACATGTTCAGTTTGGTTTTGACACTGGTTTAATGGGACATTGGTTTTGTAAACATCTCTGTCTTTTCAGACTACCGTCTACATTTGTAATTTAGCCACATACGGCCTGCACTATGGCTTTTGTCACCAGTGTAGTACCAGATCAACCTGTGCACAACCGCATGGTTTGATCAGGGCTCACACTGTGCAGTAGCCAAACAGCAAAGTCGAGATAAGACGCACAGGCTTAGGCCATGCCAAATTGGAATTTTGTTAAGCGTCAACTCAAGTTTAACAAACCTAGGTACCTATTCACAAAAACACACAAACCAAAAACGAAAACACAATTGTTTTTCGACAAAAACAATGCATTATATATACATGTATATATTTATTAGAAAAAACATCATCATAATATGAAACAATGGTTTTAATTACTTACGAAATGCATACTTTTAGCATGACTTAGTACATATGGTGTAATAAAACAAATGTTGTTTTTTTTTCACGAAAATTATATATTGTATTAATGACACAGCTATGGAAACATTGTCACATCATATTTTTTGTAAGTAAGAAGTAATTGTGGAGTAAATGAATTATAATGAGAATACTTATACTTTCATACAATATGTACTATTACTGTCCATATACAGTGACATGTACCATGAACCAAGACATGAAATTTATTATACTGGTAATACTGTCATAGTAGAATTAAAAAGTATATAAGTGGCACACTTGAGACGTTGGAGATCTATGTTGCAAAATATCAATAAACGTAAGTATATGTAATGTCAACATGTCCATCCTAGCTAGTTTTCACATAAATAAGTACTTGGTAGTACATGAATGTTTATAGTTTTTAATTATAGTATACATGTAGTTATGTTTTTCTGAATCCCGGAACATCGGAATTATTTAAGAAAATTTCTCCAGCACATTAGTTTTTTTATTGGATTGAGGTCTCTAAAACCTACGCGCAGGCGGACGCTTAACAGAATTCCGATTTGGCATGGCCTTATTTGGGACTGCACTGGTCACAAAAGCCATAAGGCTGGTTTATGATTGATGTAGCTCAATTGGTTATTTATTGCTTCTTTATTGGTTGCCATATTTAGAGAAATGATAGTTTACAAAACTATTTTCTTTCAGGCCTCATGCCCTCTTCATTGAGGATGTGACAGATGCCTACATTTTGTCCGCATTTCTCGACATGATGGATATGGAGGACCTTGAGAGCAAACCACACGGCATGCCGCCATTGTCTCTGCTGACCAATGAGCAGAAAGTTCAATGGGTAGACAGTGTTTCAGCAAAAATACTTGAGAACCTACAGGTGAATGGTGATGAAGCTCTTGAAAAACTTCACCAAGATCTTCTAGTTCTGAACACAGAGGATCAGCAAGTACAACAGTTGAAATGGGAGACATTTACCACTGTCCACAGTGCAACAAGACTTATAATTTTAAAAGTAGACACCTGGTTAAGAAAACATCTAACTAAGACACATAAGTGGAAGTTCCACAGTGACAGTAGTCCGGAAGAGTCCACTCAATGTAGTCCTGTTAGCAAGTTCCTGTTTTTGTCGCTTATTTACAGAGACACATGCAATGCATACAAAATGGGTGATGGGGACAGAATTGTAAGGAATGCATATTTTGAGTGGCTCATAGACTCTTCTTTGGGACATACCAAATATAAATTATGGCTATGGCGTATGATTTCCTACTGCATATCTATTTTGGGCATTGAACGTAGTTTTGAATACAAATGGAATATGTGCATTAACTTGAAAGGTGGAATATCATCAAATATTCCAAATGACAATGGTGTTGAATTGCAGGTCAAGCAAATCAAAGCTAGTTTGAACACTCAAGGTGTAAACAAATCATTTGAATCTGCAAAAAGAGTGTGCATGACAACCCAGGTCATCAACGATATGTCTGACAATCTCATAAAAGAAACAAAAAGTGTGAAGTCAAAGCGCAGTCGACCGCCAGTTGACAAATCAAAAGACATAATGATTATGGCGAAATGTTTGAGAAATCAAGGATCTGTAGAGGACATGGAATGGAAGTCTTTCAAAAACTTCAAGGACCCTCTCCAGAAAATCAATGCTGTCAGTCTGCATGAATGGATAAAAAAACAGAAAATGATTGCTAATCTGTATTTATGAATTTGTTATGTCATGTCATGTTAAGCTGTTACAGTTAAATGATCATATATGGATACTTGTATACCCTGAAAGTTGTTAATGTAGATTATTGTTAATGTACAGCAAATTCAATAAATTTATTCCATGGAAGAGCTAGTTACAGGAATAAGTTTCAAAATAAATTTGTATAAACAATATTATAACCGGCTTCAAGTCATACTTCATTGTTGATCATATTATCGTCAGAATGTTTGATTTGAGGCACAGCTTAAGTTGTCCAGAAACCACCAATGGCATTCCAAAGATGCTTATTGACCCACTGCCATTTTATTCCAATTACATACACTGTAAACATAAATATTTGTGTTTTTTGCTTACATCCATTTTGTTGGTTTCTAAATTAATGGAATCTGCATTTTGTAAGACAAAAGGAATGTCAATAAAATTTATTCCTTTGGATCTTAAATATAAGTGGAATGATATACCCATTAAATTCATACAAATTAATGTTTCACAAATATTTATGTTTTGGCAGTACATGAAATACTCTGTCGAAAGGGAACAAACAATCATAAAATATTAGCTCTTTATATTTCAATGAAACTATATCATGTCATCATCAGAATCACAAATATCAGAATCAGACGACGACTGAGACTCATAACATGCAATTGCATATTCAAAAAATGGATGGTTAAACTTGGAGCAATCTTCACACGAGCATGTCTTTGTACAAATGTCACAACACATATGTTTGCACAACTTTGGAGGTTCAGCATTGTATGAACTCAGCAGCAATTTTCTTCTACATGTATCAGTAGATATATAAGAAGTCATATCTTCATCAAGTTTTTTACATTGTTTGCTACTGTACAATAAAAGTGACATGGCTTGTGAGCCATCACGCCCAGTGCGACCAAACTGCTGAACAAAACTGTCCATATCTTTCGGTGGTCCAACATGGATGATACTGTTGACACCAGCAAAGTTGACTCCCATGCCTGCAGCACTGGTTGCTACAAGCACTCTTATTTTTCCAGATGACAAGTTCATATCTGCCCGAACTTCTTCTTTTACATCATCAACAGTCATTGAATGGAACATTTGCACAAATTTAATGTCGTCTTTAAGTTCAAGCCGAAACATTGTGTAAACATCACTACACAGCTTTATTGAAGGACAAAAAATTATACAGCGTTCACACTTGTCCTTCTTTGTTTGAACAGAATTCAGGATGAAGCCAAGAAGCTCACTTAGTGGAAGTGTGCTTTTATATTTGTGTACAAAAAGTTTTATGTTGGAGCGATCTGGACTGTCAATAATTTCAAGGCAGTCGTTCATACAAAACTTCTTTTTCATCTTTCGTCTTGCCGATAGGTTTGCCGTTGCTGTGATTACCAACAGTGGACAGGACACCAATGACCTTGTCTCGCCCAGTTTCCCATACCACGACCGAAATGGGCCCTCATCTCCATCTGACTCGCCCCTGAAAAATGTGACAATAATTTATAGAGCAATGTAACTGATAAAATTCTATGAAACAGTTTATTTGAAGTAAAGTTATGGCTCAACAGTACGAAAATAGTTCAAATCATCATAACTTAAAATATACATGTGCATAAACTCCATAAATGTTGACAATAAGTAATTTTTAAACAAATTTAAATTTTTAGTTCTTTCTTGAAGCATAATTTGGAAGAAATTGATACAAAGCGGTCATTTTCATATAAATTATTTTGGCTTAGATTTTTTTAATTATACCGTTTTATAAAAAATAATAATTTACTGTTCATTACTGCAAAGAATAATCTTGATGAAAGTATGCAGTCAATAGTTATGTTATAAATCATTTATGTTATCATTTTAATAAACAAATTTCAGGTATTTTAAAGGTGTCTTTGACTCTTTCACAATGAATATGGCATGGATGTCCGTCCTTGAGATAACTCAGGAGGTAGTTATAAAATAAGATAAGCATCGATGGTAATTTTGACTTACACAACTATCCTGTCCCTATTTAAATTGACCTGGCGCTCATCATAGTTTTGACAGACACCCGTGTGTTTACACTAGCCAGAATGCAATATAACGATAAAAATTTCATGAATCAGGGTAGACTACATGTCCTAACAGACTCATGACTGCATAAACATGTAAGCCGAAGTTGTTTTAGCTACATCAACAGATACCCTATGACACTGATCACAGTGAATTATCTTTTAAACATAGAATACAAATAAAATGATATCACTGCCAAGTACTTTGTGCAAATTAATAAATACCAGTGTAAAACTGTGTGGGCTTCGTCTACGACCAGAAGTCTGGTTGTTTCATTGGACAGCATTTCTCTCCACATTGGTACACCAAGGAGGCTTTCTGGAGAGGTGAACACGAACTCGTACTGTCCAGCTAATATTCCTGAATTTTCCTGGTCATCTTTGCCGATGTAAGTTGCTGTAAATCCCAAATTTATCAAAAAGTCACATTGTTCTTTCATAATTGAGACTAAAGGAGTGACTGTCACTATCTGACAAATTCCGTTGTTTTCCGATCTCCAAAGTGAGCTAAACGCTTGATAATACAAGCTTTTCCCGCTCCCAGTTTTTACTGACAAATACACATCGCGCCCTTTCAAAAGAGCTTTCAAGGTGTTGTCCTGAAATGCTTCCAAACGTTCAATTTTAAATTTTTCACACACCACGTTCATGTTCATCAATGGAGGCAGCCATTATCGGTACTCTGCCTAACCGTTTTGTAACGAGACGTTTCATTGGCTGATTGCTCCGTGTGTGAGAGGACAAGGAACCAATGAAATGCCGCATTAATTATTCATGAGTACGACGTCTAGACAGTCAATAATCCCACGGCGTATGAATGAAGTGCTAACGTAATGGATACGACGTGGGTATCCGACGATGTAGCCTTATGTGCACTACCAATACCGTTATTGCCACTCCCAATACTGTTATTTTAACTCCGGGTACAGTTTTCTCCCATCCCGATGCAATTGTTTACACGCCGGATACACTTGTTTACCCGCAGGATACGTTTGAAATTTTGGCCTATACCAGTATGTACACTGTTCATAGCCTTATGTGCACTACCAATACCGTTATTGCCACTCCCAATACTGTTATTTTAACTCCGGGTACAGTTTTCTCCCATCCCGATGCAATTGTTTACACGCCGGATACACTTTTTTACCCGCAGGATACGTTTGAAATTCTGGCCTATACCAGTATGTACACTGTTCATAGCCTTATGTGCACTACCAATACCGTTATTGCCACTCCCAATACTGTTATTTTAACTCCGGGTACAGTTTTCTCCCATCCCGATGCAATTGTTTACACGCCGGATACACTTGTTTACCCGCAGGATACGTTTGAAATTTTAGCCTATACCAGTATGTACACTGTTCATAGCATTATGTGCACTACCAATACCGTTATTGCCACTCCCAATACTGTTATTTTAACTCCGGGTACAGTTTTCTCCCATCCCGATGCAATTGTTTACACGCCGGATACACTTGTTTAACCGCAGGATACGTTTGAAATTTTGGCCTATACCAGTATGTACACTGTTCATAGCCTTATGTGCACTACCAATACCGTTATTGCCACTCCCAATACTGTTATTTTAACTCCGGGTACAGTTTTCTCCCATCCCGATGCAATTGTTTACACGCCGGATACACTTGTTTACCCGCAGGATACGTTTGAAATTTTGGCCTATACCAGTATGTACACTGTTCATAGCCTTATGTACACTACCAATACCGTTATTGCCACTCCCAATACTGTTATTGTAACTCCGGGTACAGTTTTCTCCCATCCCGATGCAATTGTTTACACGCCGGATACACTTGTTTACCCGCAGGATACGTTTGAAATTTTGGCCTATACCAGTATATACACTGTTCATAGCCTTATGTGCACTACCAATAAAGTTATTGCCACTCCCAATACTGTTATTTTAACTCCGGGTACAGTTTTCTCCCATTCCGATGCAATTGTTTACACGCCGGATACACTTGTTTACCCGCAGGATACGTTTGAAATTTTGGCCTATACCAGTATGTACACTGTTCATAGCCTTATGTGCACTACCAATACCGTTATTGCCACTCCCAATACTGTTATTTTAACTCCGGGTACAGTTTTCTCCCATCCCGATGCAATTGTTTACACGCCGGATACACTTGTTTACCCGCAGGATACGTATGAAATTTTGGCCTATACCAGTATGTACACTGTTCATAGCCTTATGTGCACTACCAATACCGTTATTGCCACTCCCAATACTGTTATTTTAACTCCGGGTACAGTTTTCTCCCATCCCGATGCAATTGTTTACACGCCGGATACACTTGTTTACCCGCAGGATACGTTTGAAATTTTGGCCTATACCAGTATGTACACTGTTCATAGCCTTATGTGCACTACCAATACCGTTATTGCCACTCCCAATACTGTTATTTTAACTCCGGGTACAGTTTTCTCCCATCCCGATGCAATTGTTTACACGCCGGATACACTTTTTTACCCGCAGGATACGTTTGAAATTTTGGCCTATACCAGTATGTACACTGTTCATAGCCTAATGTGCACTACCAATACCGTTATTGCCACTCCCAATACTGTTATTTTAACTCCGGGTACAGTTTTCTCCCATCCCGATGCAATTGTTTACATGCCGGATACACTTATTTACCCGCAGGATACGTTTGAAATTTTGGCCTATACCAGTATGTACACTGTTCATAGCCTTATGTGCACTACCAATACCGTTATTGCCACTCCCAATACTGTTATTTTAACTCCGGGTACAGTTTTCTCCCATCCCGATGCAATTGTTTACACGCCGGATACACTTGTTTACCCGCAGGATACGTTTGAAATTTTGGCCTATACCAGTATGTACACTGTTCATAGCCTTATGTGCACTACCAATACCGTTATTGCCACTCCCAATACTGTTATTTTAACTCCGGGTACAGTTTTCTCCCATACCGATGCAATTGTTTACACGCCGGATACACTTGTTTACCCGCAGGATACGTTTGAAATTTTGGCCTATACCAGTATGTACACTGTTCATAGCCTTATGTGCACTACCGATACCGTTATTGCCACTCCCAATACTGTTATTTTAACTCCGGGTACAGTTTTCTCCCATCCCGATGCAATTGTTTACACGCCGGATACACTTGTTTACCCGCAGGATACGTTTGAAATTTTGGCCTATACCAGTATGTACACTGCTCATAGCCTTATGTGCACTACCAATACCGTTATTGCCACTCCCAATACTGTTATTTTAA